>JAMFLO010000598.1:0-16342 GCA_027475765.1 Paralagenidium karlingii
GAATTGCCTCTATTGTGTGACTAAACTGAACTCTCTCCGGATACAAGAACAAGCTTTGTGAATATTTCTTGTTGAAAGTGGATTTTAGTTGTCATTTTTTAAAGTCTACTACACGACACTAATGACTCGTCGTTTAAAGTGACAATTATGGCAATGGCAGAATATTCACATTAGGATTTAGTAACATCGCGCGTTCTTTCTCCTGGCGTACGCTAGTGGACGGACGTATTGCATCGTCCGCTCAAAACTGTGCATAAAATGGCATCTAGTGTACCCCTAGACCCCCTTCGAGATTTGACTACACTAACGTAATCAAGCACCGTTCACTTCAGATTCTTCTTGTTGGTTGGAGGTTGGTGCTTTTTCACGTCATCATCTCGCGTTTTCTGTACTACAGCAGCTCAGTGTCCATGTGCATCGTTCATGTCCGCTCTTTGTACCAAATGCACCCGTTTGTCCCACCTAAAGGCTTGTCGAAGGTGGCTTCTGGGGGAGGATCAGGAAGACCAGCAGCAGCAAGCAGGTGACGGTGATGGTGGAGTGAATGATTCTGGCACGCTGGTTGACGGCCGAGAGACACAGGCACCGTGTGGCTTGTGGGAATCGACTGGTCAGATCTCAATCCGCCGGCTACCTCCGACATCTTCGTCTTCTTCTTCTTCTTCTCGTTTTCAAGTCAAACCATGGGCCGCACTGCATGGGAACTGGACCAAATCGTCGACATTGAAGTGGCCGACAAGGGCCTCGGCGCGCTCAAGCCGACGACCTTCATGCAGACCTTCAAGAAAACCGTCAAGCGCGTGCCCAACCATCCTGCTTTGCGGTACCAAAAAGACGGCGAACCGGACCAATGGTACACGTACACCTACAAGCAGTACTATGACCAATGCTTGAGCTTTGCCAAGGCATTGATCGCCATGGGGTTGCAACGCCACGATGTCGTCAACATCATTGGCTTCAATTCGCCAGAATGGTTTTTCGCCAACAACGGCACCATTTTCGCCGGCGGGGTCTCGGCCGGCATCTACACCACCAACGGCGCCGATGCCTGTAAGTACATCTCGGCCCACTCGCAGGCCAAGTGCGTGGTCGTCGAGAACCGCAAACACTTGGACAAGTACCTCGAGATCGCCGCGGATTTGCCGCACCTCAAGGCCATTGTCGTCTGGGCCGAAGAACCACCAAAGGACGTGCAGTGTCCTGTCAAGATTTACTCGTATGCCGACTTTCTCAAGTCGGGTGAACACGTGGACGAAGCGCTGGTGCATGCGCGTACCGAAGACCAAAAGCCTGGCGAGTGTTGCACGCTTATCTACACGTCGGGCACCACTGGGCCACCAAAGGCCGTCATGATTTCCCACGACAACCTCACGTGGACCGCCGCGAATGCCATTGATTTGCTGCAAGTGACCCACGAAGAACGCACTGTGAGCTTCTTGCCACTTTCCCATGTGGCGGCGCAGATCATCGACATCTTTGTGCCCGTGCAATTGGGTTGCACCGTGCACTTTGCCAGTCCCGATGCGTTGAAAGGTTCGCTCGTCAAGACGTTGAAGGACGTGCGCCCGACGTTTTTCTTTGGCGTGCCGCGCGTATGGGAGAAAATCATGGAGAAGATGAAAGAGATTGGCTCCCGGACCACGGGTGTCAAGAAAATGGTGGCCGAATGGGCCAAAGCTCGCGGTGCCTCCAACACCCGTCGCAACCAGTTCCGTCGAAGCGGCAGCCAGTCGGCATCCATTGGCTACCACCTGGCCAACTCGATCGTGCTCTCCAAAATCAAGGAAGCACTGGGCCTGGACCAGACCAAACTCTGCGTCACGGGTGCGGCACCCATCTCGGCCGAGACGCTCAACTACTTTGGAAGCCTGGACATCCCAGTGTACGAATTGTTTGGCCAGTCGGAATGCACGGGCCCGCATGCCATCAACATTCCCGGGAAATGGAAAGTCGGCACGGTCGGCCGTGGCCTCAACGGCACCGAGACGCGCATCGACAAGGACACTGGTGAGATCCAGTACAAGGGCCGACACGTGTTCATGGGCTACTTGCACGACGAAGAATCGACCAAGAAGACCGTGGTCAACGGCTACCTTTGCTCGGGTGACGTCGGCAAAATTGACGAAGACGGGTTCCTCATGATCACGGGCCGCATCAAAGAGCTGATCATCACGGCCGGCGGTGAAAACGTTCCGCCAGTGCTCATTGAAGACGCCCTCAAGGCCGAACTGCCGGCCATCTCGAACGTGATGGTCATTGGCGATCGTCGCAAGTATCTGACCTTTGTGTGCACGCTGCGCACCAAAATGGACCCCGAAGGACTGCCGTTGGACGAATTGGACCGCGTGGCGCTGCAAATCGCCCAGGAAATCGGCAGCCCGGCCAAGACGGTTGACGAGGCCCAGGAATGCCCTAAGTGGAAAGAGTACATCACGGCCGGCATGAAACGCGTCAACGCCAACGCCACTTCTCGCGCGCAAAACGTGCAAAAGTTTGTGATCCTGCCGCGCGATTTCTCCATTCCCGGCGGCGAATTGACACCGACGCTCAAACTCAAGCGTGCCGTTGTCAACAAGATGTACGCCGATCTGATTGAGGGCATGTACGGCGATGCCTAAAGACACGACCCGAAAGTCTGGATAGTTGGTAGCATCGTCACTTAGTAGTAGGAAGGTTGTAGTGTGTTTTGTCTGTGTCTTTCACGCTCTTTGGACGCCGCCATTTGCATTGGCGGGCACCCGGTCGTTTTGTCTTTGTTTGAATTTTGGCGCCAGGAGCATTCGAGTTGTTCTCCCAATAAGTAAATAAGAGAGAGCCCTTTTTGCCATGATACTCCTCATGATGCTGATAGACTCCCGCCAAGCCGACCCAACGAAATGACGACCGCCGTGTTGGTGCATTTGCACACAAACCGCTCAATCACTGCACACGTTTTCATGGTTCCACCGCCTCTACCTCATACCTCTGCTGGCTGACATCTCTATGGATCCAAGTTGCTACGATAGCACTACATGAGGCACACGAAACGACGCGTACGAGCACCCCCAGGGTCTCTTATCGTGCTCAATCTTCAAAATCACTCTCTTTAGCGTCTTTCGGGTACACCAGGACTTGATCCGAGATCTCCAGGTCAAAGCGTCGATTGAATTCGTCAATGTCCTTGGACTGGTCGTCGCGGCAGAAATACAACTGGCGCTCCAGGTGGTACATCAGATTGGGTTTGACATAGTGAAACGCGATCGAATCCGGCGAGCAACACTTGTCCCCCGTGAGCACTTCGCCGATTTGACGATGGTACTGCACGTACCAGTAGTCCGGGTCGTCGCTTTTGCTGTAATACACACCACTCGGTTTGTCGGGATGCCACCGCTCTCGTCCATACACGTCGCGGGTGTCCACCGGAAAAATGCCGTACCACATCATGCAAAACGAGATGCTCGAGTCATCCGGAAGCATCTCGCTCATGTCGTCCGAGAGGCACTTGATATCGGGCAGCAACGGCATCAACTTGTCCAGGTATAGTCGGTTCATGACGTACCCGGGTCCTCCAGAATTGAACACCCAGCGATCAAAGGTGCGATGAAACTCGTCCTCCAGTTGCTGGTCAACGACGTAGTAATCCACCAGTTCCCGCGTGAGATTGAACCGATGGCCCATTTGCATCGGTTCGACCTGATACTTCATGAGAATCTCGGGTCGTTTGAGATACTCGCGGAGGTTCTCGACAATCACGTAGGCATCGTCGTCGCATTTGTAAAACCAGTCGTAGTCGTGGCGATAGTACTCGTACACGTAGCGCAACGTGGCCTTGTGCTTTTGCCACAAATGGTTGTGGTCGGGCGGCACATTGATAAACACGACATCGAATTTCTGGTTGGTCTCGAGTTGCTGCAGGTTGGTCGGTGCCAGCGTTGTGCTGACATTACTGAAGAAGACTAGTTTGTCGCAGCGTTGGCCCCAGGTGTCGGCCACGGCCTGGGCGCGGGTCTTGTGCCAACTCTCGATGGTGTTGACAAAGCAGAAGATACGAGGATACTTTGGCGCCGACGAACGAGGCGACCAAGGAGCTCTGGAAGGTGTGACTTGGATCAGTTCCAATGCTTTGGCCGAGGATTCCATGTCCTTGGCACACAACTGGGCCTTGTTGAAGCTGTCTGGGACCAAGGCATGGACGGAGGTTGCTTGAAGGTTGCAGGTAGCCCACAATAGCCAGAACACCCCAGCGCAAGTCCAGGGACAACAAGTGTAGTTGGTCCTATGCCTTGAGGACATTTCCTTTACCAATGCCACGTACTTTGTGTTGCTGCTGTTCTCTTCAAAGCCAACGCGTTGTACAAATGGATGAGCGGTCGAAATGGAACGGTTGACAACCCTCGTTTTGTGTTTCCTCTCGCGTTTGGTTTCCTTCGGCTCTTCCCCACTTTTCTTGTTTGCGGTTCGTGCGACCCACACAGTACAAACAACACTCTAGCAACACCCTCTGACTCGTAATAATAAACCCCTCCAGTCTTGGGGCTTAGAGCTGCACATGACCAACGTCACGCCACTACGTTGCGGGGTGTCCGACGAAGTGAGCGTCTTCTCTGTCGACATCCAGCGCGGTGCCGATGGAAAAGTGCTGCAAAACGCCATTTCTGAGTAGAAGCGTTACCAAAAGCGCTTCTGGTCTCCACCAGGTGCGTTGACGCTCTACCTAGCTGGGAAGAAAGCCGAGCCAGACAACCTGGGTGGCTGATGATAGACTCCAGCCTCAAGCCATTCTTGAAAAGAGGCAGACACGACGACGACGACGACGATGACAACGACGACAGTGAGTATGTAAAGATGCTGCCATGATGGACGATCGATGAGTGTTTTGGAGCGCGATTTCAGCTGGGGCCAAAGCAGGTTCACGTGTTGGTTGGAAGGTTCCACTTGGGCCCTGGTTGCGCGGCCACCAGATCGTCCACGGGCTGTGGGCAAAGATGCCCAGGTCCCGATCACACCAAGTATATCGTTGAATCCGCCGTCTTTGGTCGCATTTTGGAACGCATTTCGGATCGTTCGCACCGAATTCAAAGCGGATGCCATGATTGCATTTAGCCCAAGGAACTTAGCTGCTGGACAGGTCGACACTAGGCACTCGTATCTGCACGCGTCCTCGCTACCCTGCGCTATCAGCAGACACTCCATGATGAAGAGGACAACACACCGCATCTTGTGATTCTCGGCGACCGAGGGATTGGCAAAACGTATTTCGACAATGCGATCTTGCTTCTACTTGAGTGCCAGTGCGACGATGGTATATGCAAGCAGTACGCCTGCGACACCAAAACCATTTACGTGCTTCGAGACGGCAAGAAGGTACCGACACTGCAGATCCAGACCAACAAGGATGAGCTCCATGTGATCTTCCGCAATCTCGTCAACGGCGCTCAAGTCACGGTGAGCATGCACGTCGCCAAACGGCGGTGATCTTGATACACCAGGGGGACAGCAATGCTCTGGTAGTCGCTCGGATCTACTCATCCTGGGAAGACTTGGACTCGTTGGCCAATCTGTAAGTGGAGATCGTCCCCAACCTGGACAAGGCGTTGATGGCATTCATCTATGTGGCGCTGGTTGAGTGTGCTCGGCGTCGATCTCAACCAGAAACAGATCGCGCTCGTCATCGTTTGCAAGGAATTGATGAAGGGAGCAAGCGATGTATAAGGGAGCCCTGTGCTGAATGATTCTTTGTGTTTGGTTTTGGTTTTCTGAGGAGCAACGCGAGGATGCCCTTGGGATTTGCCATACAGACCCAAACCAAGTTCTCTTACTCGCCAGCGGTGAGATAGTCGCCGTTGTTCGTGCAAGTGAGCAGCTCAGATACCGCTGAGGGGTTCAGCGGTATCCGAAATGAGCTAGATAGTCTGACGAGGATTGGTGCTTCATCCATCTCGAACTTGAATTGACTCAAGGCCGATGCCCTGACATGCACCTGAGCATTTGACAACGTTGAATCACACACTGAAACGATCGTGTGATGGATATTGATTGACCATTGAATTGTATTGACATTCACTGCATCGGATGCTTCTTCAGATCGATGGTGGTGAGACGTTGATGAAGTGAAATGGGCGTCGAGTCTCGACGGATCGTGCTCCTTGAGCCCATTGCTATACCAAATCACCAACGTCTTTGGTTCAAGGCTGATGAGCATGATGAGAGGGTGTTGGACACACTAGCGTTGCCCCAGAGGATGGATTGGGACGTGATTTCCCCCATCGACCCTTGAAGTACGCAATTGCGAGTCTACACCCATGCCTGCTTGCGAGTCTTTGCGGTCACTTGCGTGAACGTCACACGTCTGAATGCAGTGGCTTCAACTGAAATCCAACGATGCCAACGATGACTCACGGACGAACCCCCAAGAACTGAGTCGCAAAACACCATGACGAACACCGAATGTTTGGAAGATGATGCAACCAATCTCTGCAATATGAAAGCCACCACCGCAACCACGCATCTTGAGGGTGCGCAGCCAATGGTGTGGTCTCTTACGACGAAAAATAGCAGACGATGCAATGATGGGAATGCGTCCCCCACGTGCTGCGACATGCGATTTCTCAGATCTTTTGACGGCGATGGATCATTTTTGTGATTCTACCGAACTAATGCTCAGCAGCTGGCGCTTACCGTTCCAACGCTGACGAGTGCTGAAAGCTCAGCGTCCACCACCCTATGGTTTGCGCTTGATGACAACGTGATAGCTGGTGATAGCGAAGAATCGACCAAGTTGGGATCGAGGATTACACTGGAGCCATGACAGCAGTGATCGCTTTTGTGATCAAACGGTGTCTCTGCCCCGGATTGCCTTCATTTCGCATCCTTCGATGTTGTCGACAACGGCCAGATATACATCCAGCGTGGTTGATAAGTCTTCCTTCCTTGTCGTGGACAACAGCCAGACCCATCATCACACTCCGTCTTTTGTCTTATGTGCATTACTGCACATCGTACTTCGCCAAGAATCGACTCAATGGTGCGGTGCACGACAAGCACTTGGCGTCGGCTGTGGTGCTTTCTATTCTGTGTTTCGGTAGTGACGGCAACATCAAGTGTCGACAAACAAGCACTGTGCGCAAAGTACTTTGAGAGCCATCAAAATCCGCTTGGCTTGGTCTAAGTGACACCAAGTGTGGGTTCCTCAAGCCAATCGCCAGCATATCCACGAGTTCTGTGCTTCTTGTACATCATTGCGCCATGGCATGCCACTCGAGCGCAAGCGGTTGTGGACATCTGTGGCCAACGCTGCAACAAGCTTAGCAACGACACGTACATGTTCTCTCCATCGCGCGCCGATTTGCCAGCCCAGCAAGCAAACCATCAGAACGCTTCGAGCCAGAATGTCTCATCTTCACCAACACCATCACCGACACTGATCAAGCCATTGACCAAACTCTTGAACGTCGAAGTCGTGGTGCTGGACGTCCCAGCTGACTATGCGCATTTGTGGCAACGGCATCGCAGGGGAATCCAGTACGTCTACGACCATTTCCGTCAAGACTTTGACTGGTTTTGCAAAGCAGACGACGACACTTCTGTGGTGGTGGAGAATCTGCGCGAGTACCTCAAGCGACCTGAGATTCTGATGCAATGGCTTCAGCAGCCCATGCAACTGGGCCATCGCGTCAACACGGACCAAGCGGTGATCAATTTTTACGTCAACAAACTGGACGCCGTGCACCAGCAAGAGTACCACCAACGCTTTGACCGGTGGGTGTTCAATTCTGGTGGCTCCGGGTACGCCATGAACGGGTTGTATCTGGACCAGTTGATGGTCAGTCTGCCGAAAGCGACTTGTTTCTCGGACGTTGACAGCCAGACCGTGCCCGAAGACACGTCGACCACTTTCTGCATGATGTGAAACAACGTGTTTCCCGAGGACACCCGTGACGTCCACGGAAGAGAGCGCTTCCACGCATTCAATCCACGGGACACAGTGATCCGGATTTTTGGTTTGTCAAATACCACCAAGGAGTCGGCGGGGTCCGCGCCGGAGACGACTGCTGCGCGCCCGACAGCATCGCGTACCATAATGGTACGCCCATTACATGAAACCCGAAGCCATGTACTACGCCGAACGCCAGTTCTATTTCTGCCGCGCCGACGCGCCGACCGTTGACGCCTTCAACGCCAAATACCAGTTGGCCATCTCGAACCGGCTGCGAATTCCACTTCGAGTCGGAGCGAGCCAGTGGCGACCTGACTACTGGCTTGATTCATTTTGCCTTGGAAAGTTGCCTTTTTGGAGCAAATGAGCAAATGTTGAGAATACAGACAGACCTGCAACACAGATCAACGCAGGGTGCCGCAAAGGAGAGATCCCTGGGGATCCGGAACTTCAATATAACATATACCTTTTTATTATGATCTCATTTATGGAAAGAAACTGAGGTTAACCGACTCTTGAAAATCCATACCAAGCTGAAAAGTAAAATGGCCCGGAGACGCTAGATTCATTGAATATGCAGTTGAAGTGCCATCGTATCCACACAAGCGCAGACTGAAAATGGATGAGCGAACGGCACCGCATCGAACCCGGGTCGGGCTTGCAGCGGTACACTGTTCACTGGTATACTTTAATCGAGTCGTTCGCGGCTCAGAGCCCACCCGTATCCACGTCGCATGTTGAGATGCGACCCATGTACGGGACAGGGACACAAAAAGGCAAGTTGAACCCGGCACCAACGATCTTCAAAAGGCAAAATGCCTGGCACAAGAAGTGACACTTTCTCAACCCGATGGCTGCTGGCTTTCGGCTGCTTTTGCGGCGCGCTGGTGAACGCTCAAGAACAATCGCAAGCACAACCGACTGATGCATCCAATGCATCTGTTGCATCAATTGGGGCCGATCTCCATGCTTCCACTGCTTTTCCAGCGCCTTCTGCTTCAGCGTCAGCACCGCCTTCGTCGACCAACAAGAACAGTATTTGCGCCCTCGACTTTGAGCAATTTGCCGAACCATTGGAGTTGATCCGCGTGTTGCCTGAGCGAAACCCCCTGGCACTTGCCGACACGGCCTCCGTGTACCCGCGCATTCTGTGCTTTATGTACACCATCGCTCCATGGCATGGCACTCGTGCCCAGGCTGTCGTCGATACTTGGGGCCAACGATGCCACAAACTTATCATTTTCTCCAATGAGACCCACAGCTTTGTGCCATCACGGGTGGATTTGCGAACGGGCCAAGCAGCGTTCACCAAAGCCGATCAGGCGCAAGCGTTCAGCCAGGCGTATGCACAAGCGCATGGACTCGGCAACGTCAGTTCCAACGTTGAAGTAGTGGTACTTGACGCGCCGGTCGATTACGAACATCTGTGGCAACGTCACCGCGCTGGTCTGCGGTACATCTATGAGCATTTCCGAGAAGACTTTGACTGGTTTTACAAGGCCGATGATGACTCGTATATTATTCTCGAGAACCTTCGTGAATACCTGAAACGTCCCGAGATTCTCATGCAGTGGATGGTACAGCCCATTCATTTGGGTCACCGGTTCAACCTCACACCCGACCGCATTGACTTTTATGTACAGAATACAAGCTTCGCAAGCGACTTTTACGACCGCTTTCACGCTGTCGTGTTCAATTCTGGAGGTGCTGGGTATGCCATGAATGGACTGTACCTGGATCAATTGGTCAAGACGCTCGACGACAAGACTTGCTTCTCGGATGCGCAGAGTCAGACCATGCCGGAAGATGCAGCGACCGCTTTGTGCATGATGTGGCATAATGTGACACCTTGGGATACGCGCGATGTTTCTGGGAGAGAACGTTGGCACACATCCAATCCGATCGACGTGTTTGATGTGAGTCTGGACGACCCGGAGCACTGGTACATCCAATTCCATCGTGACATTGGTGGAGTTCAAAGCGGCAAAGACTGCTGTGCACCAGATTCCATTGCGTATCACTACATGACCCCTGAACGCATGTACCACATGGAGCGGCAGTTGTATTTCTGTCGCTCTGACTTTCAAGAGCTGGACGATTTCAATCGAGAGTACTCGCTTGCCATTTCCAATCGAGTGCTGGTGACAACTGTGGCAGCAGAAGCTTAGTGGCAAAGAAACAGCACGATGCAACTATTCATACCGTTCTATTCTGCTTATTATCCTCCATGCAGGATCCAATCCTTTGATCATAATCAGAAATCAATTGTGTTCAATGTACAAGTGATAGCTGATCCCAACAACAGGCGCAAGATGACTAATCGAAACATCTGCTGTCCGTGTGGAGAGTCACATACTGTACGAGTGGTGGAACGTTGACGGCCTAAGCTGCAAGTTGAAGTCTCCATGGTCAAGAGACGGTCTAATACACAAACCAAGTGGTTTCTCACTCGGGAGCAAGCAGGATCTTGTTGGAGATCGCCAGCTTGTACTTTTGGTTGAACACGTCAAGATCCAACTCGTCTGAGCGGCAGAAGTAAAACTGCCGCTCAGCGTGGTACATCGACGTTGGGGTCATGTAGTGGTAGGCAATCGAGTCCGGTGCGCAGCAGTCATCACCAGGGTGAACTCCACCGATTGACTCGTGGTAAGCAACGTACCAGTACGCTGAATCGTCGTTTCTGGTGTAGTAGGTGTCGCTTGGGTTGAACGCATGCCATCGCTCTCGTCCCTTCAGATCCCGCGTATCCCATGGGTACACGCCGTGCCACATCATGCAAAACGCTGTCGCCGAGTCTTCTGGAACTGTCTGGCTTTGGAGATCCGAGAAGCACGTCTTGTCCTTCAAGGCTGCAACAAGTCGGTCCAGATACAAGCCGTTTATGGCATAACCGGGACCTCCGGAATTGAACACCCAGCGATCAAAGCGCTGGTAGTATTGATCACTAAAGCTCATGCGATCTGTATAGAACTTGACTGTGGAGTCCTCCATCTTGAAGCGATGGCCCAACTGAATAGGCTTGAGTAGAACATTCATGGTGATCTCTGGCCGTTTCAAGTACTCAATGAGGTTCTCCATAATCACGTAGGTGTCGTCGTCGGCTTTGTAAAACCAGTCAAAGTCGTCGCGATAGTGGTCGTAGACATATCGCACGGCGGTACGATGGCGCTGCCACAAATGAGAATAGTCAGCTGGCACATTCAACACCACCACCTCAAAAGTCGAGTTGGTGTTTGTCGAAGCGATGGTATCAGCTGGTTTGTGTGCGATGCTCTTCGAGATCAATTGTTTCACAGGAAAAACGGAATCCATCGAGTCGATATCAGTTCCGTTGGTCATACCATCAACGGTCGTGCTGTTGGTCATATTGGTGGACAAGCCACTGCTGACAATCAACTTGGCATGGTTGTGTTCTTGTTGTTGTCGCAGCTGGATGAGGTTCACATTGCTTGGCGCAAACTCGTACGTGTCGTTGCTGAACACGACGAGTTTGTGGCAACGCTGGCCCCAGGTGTCCACGACTGCTTGTGCCCTCGTAGCATGCCATGGGCTGATGGTGTACATGAAGCAAAGCACACGCGGATACGACGGAGGCAAAGCATTTGGGTTGACGGTTGGAGTCACTTGCACCAGTCCAAACGGCTTTGCATACCGTGCGAAGTCTCTGGCACAGAGTTTCTTTTTCTCAATGGCCGTCAGACGCGAAGAACCGGAAGAAGATCCGTCCAAGGGCCACCAGAGCGTCCCAAACACCAGCCACCCGACCCAGACAAAAGACCATCTGAATGGCGCGCTTCCCATGTCTTCTTGGGAGATGTTGCCGTTGAAGGGAGTTGTGGACGCATGTGTGAGACTTCACATACAATCGAAGCCCCTGCTTCATCTCAATCCAACTCCCATCCATGGGAAGTGTACGGTCCCGTTGCGTTGTTCTATGCGAGTTGCCGGAATCTTTCTCTTGCAACCATCCGCACACAAATCCACGGTCGGGTCGGGTCGGGTTGGCTAGGTCTGGAATGGGTCGGGTTTGTTGTGTCATTCGTGGGTCGGGTTCTGGGAAACAGCCTGGCAGGCAACCCAAAAGCCTGTTCCAAAATGGGGTGAGGGTACACGAGGCTGTTGACGAATGAACCAGAAATTCATGCGTTTCAGAAGTGCCAGTATGGTCTGTCGCGGCGCGTTGTCCAGCTCATGGGAGCTCCGATGGTTCGCTTTCTTCTGCCTTTGCATGGTGCTGGTTAATTCTCAAGACACTTCGACTGCTGCACCCGCGCCTTCCCCTCCCAAAAAATCCATTTCGACCAACAAGAGCAGCATTTGCGCGCTCGAGTTTGAGCAATTCGCCAAACCGCTGGACTTGATTCGTGTGACGCCAGAACATAATCCGTTGGCGCTTGCTCATACGGCTGCGTTGTATCCGCGCATTCTCTGCTTCATGTACACTACTTCGACATGGCATGAGACCCGGGTTCAAGCAGTCGTCGATACGTGGGGCCAACGCTGCCATAAATTGGTCGTTTTTTCCAACGAAGCCCACGAGTTTGTACCGTCCCGCGTCGATTTGCGAACTGGCCAACCAGTGTTAACGAAACCTGACCAAGCGCAAGCGTTCAGTCGAGCGTACGCGCAAGCGCATGGACTCGGCAATGTGAGTTCGAACATTGAAGTCGTGACATTGGATGCACCGGTCGATGCCGACCATCTCTGGCAACGCCATCACGCAGGGCTTCGATACATTTTCCAGCACTTTAGACAAGACTTTGACTGGTTTTACAAGGCTAACGACGAATCATACGTGATCCTCGAGAATCTTCGGGAATACCTCAAACGCTCCGACATTCTCACTAAATGGAAACAGCAGCCCATGCAGCTCGGTCGTCGAGTCGACCTCACTAGGGACAAGATTGATGCTTTGGTGAAAGGGAAGAGCTTTGAGAAAGACTTTCACGATCAGTTCCGTTCTGTGACGTTCAACTCTGGAGACGCCGGGTACGCCATGAACGGATTGTTCCTGGACCAATTGATCAAGGCTTTGGACGACAAGACTTGCTTCGCGGATGCGGAGAGTAGTCAGACGATTACGGAGGATGTGGCGACGTCCTTTTGTATGATGTGGCACAGCGTGACTCCTTGGGACACGCGTGATGTCTCGGGAAGAGAGCGCTGGCACACGGTTAACCCGAGTGAAGTGTTTGAAAACGACACTGGTGGACTTCGAGGCGGCAAAGACGATTGTGCGCCAGACTCCATTGCGTTTTACCATATGACCCCCGAACGCATGCACCATATGGAACGTCAGTTGTATTTCTGTCGCTCAAGTCGTCACGAACTGGACGATTTCAACCAACAGTACTCGCTAGCAATTTCCAATCGAGTCTTGGTGTCTCCTTTGGCAGTCGAGGCATAGCGGAATGGGCCAACAATCAAAAGGCAGCTTCCTGTTCATGCTACTGTGCGTGTTTTTTTCTTCTTCTCTTTTTCTTCTGTTGCTTTCGCCTATGAAGGATCCAAACGTTTTTGTCATAACCATTAATGCACTCGGAGATCATTGAGCTGCCATTCAGTTCGCTTTCCAAACACACTCGTCAGGACAGCAGACAACAAGCTTTCAAGCTTGGCTAGAAACGCCATCTGAGATAGCCATCTCCTTTGGTGTCGATGGTGCTTGGGCAAAAACCCGGGTGGCAGTACAAGTGGCAACGTTCGAATCGGAATATTTGGCAAAAGCCAAATGGTGCTTCGCCTTTGATCAAACAAGCTGAGTTGTGCGGTGATGTGCACTGCAGTCTTTGCAGCTGGTGCGCTGTCATGCGTGCAGCCATCTCATCTTGTTTGGGTTTTTTCGAGCGGTGGTTGGGTTGAAGCGCAAAAATGTTGGTTCAACACCCCAAGTCTAAGTCTGGTCCAGACCCATCAGTGCATCTGTAGAATGATGGTTGGTGTGGTGCACACCACCGACCCATCACACATTCTCTTGCGTAAGGATCAAGTTGCGTTTGGAATGACGATCGCCTATACTTTTTGCAAGTGAAATGAAGAACTCTTTTCCCTAACCAGTGAATGTACCGGTACCAAAAACCAGCCCGCCCCGACTGCAGCCGAGCCCGAGCCAACACCAAGAGGAAAGCAGCTGAGAAGAGTGAGTGTCGTGCGTGGGCGTGGGCTGTGTTGGGGCAATTTCAAGTCATACGACATTTGACCATACACCTCTCATGGGCGGCTTCGTTCGCGATGTGGATCGTGCCATTGGCGCGCTGTCCACCCTTTGTTTAGGACTCAGCATCTATCTGGTACGTTCCCGGACGCCTTCTCATCACTTGGTTGGGGATTCGTTGTGCTGCCTTTGCTTGGTCGTGTTCTTTCCATTCTTTTTCCTTTTTGGAACTCTGCTGACTTCTGGACCCAAAATGTTCAACAGCTGCGTGAAGTGATTCGGAAAGGACGAGACGTGTCCTGGAGCGAACTGTTTGCGAGTCTCACCAGAGATTCCGCCAACCACCACGACATTTATCACAAGTGAGTCGTTGGGCTGTTTCGAACCCAATGGGCAGGGTCGGATGTGACGGTTGGGAGAACATGGTGCTGACGGTGGAACTGCGGAAAAAAAAACGAAAGGATCAAGTACGGACTCAACAACGTGCCGTTGTTTCAACACAGCGGTGCGTGTGAGTGTGCAACGCTGCGGTGAGTGTCATCCTTTTGCCCCCGACTTGTGACCGTTGCGGAGAAGTGGACCCAGTGTTTTGGCATCGGTGGTTGGGTAGGTTTCTCATTTTGGCACCGAAACAAATCGATGCCTTTGACGATAGCCATGCTGTGGCGAGCAAGAAAGGACGGTTCCCATACATTGTAAGTGGGCAGTGCACGACAGCCAAAGCGTCGACCAGTGACACTGACTTTTATGTGGATGGAATTCGACTTTCAGCTGGTGCCGATTTCCTGCTTCGAAATGCTGTCGGACTCGTGTGATATTTCGGTCTACGAGTCAGAGCAAATGGGCTCACAACATGTCTTTTGTGGCAAATGCGGTGAGCCATTTACACCATGTGTGCTTCGACTTTTCTTGGTAGTCAACACTGATGAAAGACTGACTGTTAGGCATCCACATTTTGCACTACGATCGTACGCAGCCTGATGTGGTGGCTGTGAATCTGTATTGCGTCGAAGAAGAGACGTTTGACAACGTTCGGGTACGCAAGGATTCATGTTAAGTTCCAATTCCTAGAGCAGGGTCATTGACAGGATGCTCGCCATTCATTTGAAACAACTAGGTCGTGTTTATTCCACGAGGAGCGCGACCGCTTGTTGGAAGCCAACCATGTTCTTCCGCGTCATCTGTGGCATCGTCTTCATCGTTTCCTTGTGGACTTCCCTCACGATATGAAGAAGAGCAGACGTTGTACGCTGTGCCGGCGTATGCTGGCTCAGTCGACTCACGAGACGAAGACGCAGAAAATGCGCAAATGTGAGCGTTCTTGGCCCATCCAAGTGGGAAAATGAGTGAGATATTGATGAAAGTGGTGGTCCTGTTGTGGTCAGTTCTTTTCAGAAGCAGTTGATGATGTGGGCAGGAATGGATGACCCACCAAGATCGAACCCAGTACCCATCCCGATGCCAATGCATCATGGGCCGAGCTCTTACTGTGCTAGGAACAATGTGGCCACGGAAGACACACTCTCTACGGCCAGTTCCTCCCATAGCCGTCATCTTTCGGTGAGTGCTTTTATTTCTATCCCGAATCCAAGTATGGTATCTGAGATTGACGATAAACCCGCAGTTCGCATCGGAAGATCCGAGTAGCAATCTCATGCCGATGAAAGAACAACTGGAGTATTATCTTAAGGTCCGGTTCTTGATCGTCCAATCTGCAGTCAAGAGTCTCACCAACTAACTTGGGGAATGACAATTCACTAGCGCCACATGGATCCTGCCGAGACGACGAGTCAGAATGCTACCACCAATGCCTGTGTTTGACGAAGCGGAAGAAGCTTTGAAGACACTGCGCGAAGATTGCGCAGCTCTGTTGTAACTAGATAAAGTAAAATTCGTATTTTATTCCTTTGCTATCGAGAAGAGCTTTGAGGCGTTCGCACCTGTCCCATCCGGATCCTGAACGCTTCAAGTTCAAACCAATGTGGCACACTGTCGGATCCGCTAAAAGTGGAGCGGACCCACATCAGAAACGGTGTGGAACGCCCCAGATAGCTCTGTGTCACATTGTTGTGACCTGTCAGTTGTGCTCGAGCAAAGACGCACGACCCACTCGCATACTGAGTCTCATACATAATCTAGTGACAACCGTCAAAACAAACCAAAACCATGGCGAGTTCCTCGCACGACGACGGCGCCAAGGCAACATCCAGGTCCTATTACGACATTCTGGGCGTGGACCACTCGGCCACGGAAGATGAGATCAAGGACGCGTA
>JAMFLO010000599.1:0-16301 GCA_027475765.1 Paralagenidium karlingii
ACCGAGGAAATCCTTGAGGTTGTCCGTGAGCGCGTCACCCTTTGGAAAGTTCTCAAATTGGGTCTTGAGCACATCTTCAAAGGCTTCGGGGGTACTCAATACGATCGACTCGGGTTGACCCAACAGATACCACACAAACGGTTGTCCATGGAACGCTTGAGTCACTTCAGTCACCCAACCCAAAAGGTTATTGCGATGAACCCAAAGAGATTGATACATGTCGCCAATCAACGGCCAAGAATTTGCCAGCCGTGGCAGGGGTCGGCCATGCTTGTCACGACTCTTGCATCGCATTTTGGTAAAGACCGCATAACCGAGTGCAGCCACCAGCGCGATCCATGGTAGCACCATTAACGGATCGAGTTGTAGGTCCTGGAAGCCATCGATCGAAAGCGATTTGAACGGCAAAGATAGCAATTGCGTCATCTGCAACTCTCAACACCAGGAGAACAACAAAAACACTTGTGGAGCCGATGCGTCGAAGAGGATGCGAGTTGCTAACTGAACCACCGAGCGATCTTTTTCGGTTCGATCTGGGACCTGGCCGTTGGTGGACTCTTCATGTGCTTACCTTGGGTTTTAGAAGGAATTGGATCTGATCGCACGATGATGACATGCAAAAGGTAAAATGAGCCAATCAGAAGAAGGCGTCGAGAGGATTACCAAACGGTGCTCACCAAACCAAAAGGGGGCAACGGAAGAAGGTCGTTGTAGATGCGATAACTTGACCTGTTTATCATAGTCAGGAGAGGTGGTTTGCATCGTAAAGGAGCTCTCCAAAGCGGTCGGTCAAGTGCAGAAGAATTGCCTTCTTGTTGGAGAAGATCTTCAACACACTCTATAAATCGGTTCCCTCTGAAAGATGCAGATCATGATTGTTCCACGCATTGTCTTTTGCCAGGAAACTTTATTTCAAAGGTTCCTGCCCGGTAAAGTACGGGGTGGTCAACCCCTCAACCTGAAGAAACTGGGGGAAGAATTCCCACCAATCACCACGTTGGAATCTCGATTTCCACCAATCGCGTACGTTTCTTATCCTTTTCCTCGGACATAACCGGGGTTCAGCCGGCTTTTCCCCCGCTTTGCTGCTCCATTATTGGTTTTAAATCGGTCGTCTGGTGCGCTCGCGAAAGGCTCGTGAGGTGAACGGCGCAATTCAAGAGGCTGAAAATGAAAATGCCTCAGCTCGAAAAAAGAACCAATGAGACGCTAGAAACAGCAGGTGCTGAAGCCACCGCCAGCGCCACTTCCAACCCGACGACTTCGGTGGCGGCTGCGGCGACAACCACCGACGTCGATGAGCCGGCACGCAAAAAAGAAAAGCTTGCAGCCCAAGAGCTCGTCAACTCAGTCGCCGCTGCAGTGGCGGCCGCCACGTCGGGCTCGCCTGCGACGGCTTCTGCGGCGGCTTCAGCAGCCAATGCTACCGCCGTGTCCAATGCCGCGGCACTGGGTTTCCTAAATAGCTCGTTGACGTCTACTTCCACGACAGATCTGGGACTCACGGACCCTGCGGCTACCGAAGACAAGACCAAGAAAGATGGCACGCCCGCACCGACTACTTCGACTTCCACCTCGGGTATTGATACTGCGGCGGCTGCCACTGCTGCATCTACTGCCAATGCAACGCTTTCGGCTCTTCAACAACAACAACTGCAACTTTTGCAGGTGCAGCAACAGCTTTCCATGTTGCCGGCCGCTGACGTTGCCGCGTTTACCCAACAAATGGCTGCATGGGGCTTCATGATGATGCCCATGATGCCATTGATGATGCAGAATCTACCGTCCAATGGCAATGCAGGAACCAATGCCGCGGCGAGCGGTGAGAGTTCACAAGCTCAGACGCAACTGCAACAGCAACAAGATCAACAAGCATTCAATGAAACCGCCGCGGCCGTCGTGGCGGCTACGATCAATGCGGTGACTGCTGCCAGCGGCACAAGCGCGGATACCCTGGGTCAATCGGAGAACTTGCTTGGCGATGCGCTCGGTGTTGGCTCCGGGTCACCCCAGTTCAATGCAAACGATGATTCATTGAAGCGCAAACGTGGAAGACCATCAAAGACGGTGCCGCCGCCAATGCCTAATCTTGTTGGTGGGGCGGTAGCGGCACAAACAACCGGCAGTGCAGACGACAAGAACGCAAAGCAACCAGCTCCTCCGATATTCTTTCCTATGCCTTGGGGTGCGCTGGTTGGTGCCAATTGTTTGGAGAGCATGACACCGGCGCAATTGCAGACTCTGATGACTGCAGGGGCTCTGGGACTGGAAGATCCAAGCCATCTGGGTAGTCGCGAAGACGACGGACTGGATGCCAACGTTCGTAATCAAGGTAACCAGCGCTCGACAAAAACCAATAGTAAGAAGAAGAGTCGTGGCACTGGAAGACCTCGTGGAAGACCTCGCACGCGGCCTCGTCCTGGCGAAGTTATTCATCGTGCCAAACCCGCCGCCATCGCACCGGCCAACTACTCGGTCATGTATTCGTTGGCTAATTCCAATGCCCTGAAGCCCGCCACAACGGATACTGCTAGTGCATCAGGAACTACAGCAGCACAAGCACAAGCAGGTCAACAACCACCGGCGCAGGCTTCCACAGATCCTCGAGCCCACGAAGAGACGCGGCACATCATACGAGAGAATGAATATCAGGCGTGAATGCTTGCAAATGAAGTGATGATAAGTGAATGTCTATAAGGCGTCGAGAGCAATGAGACGAATGAAAGAGAGGAGCGAGAGCGTCAGAGAAAGAGGAGGAACGCAAGGCATGGATGGGAGAATTGGAACCAAGAGAGAGGCTGTCGCGTGGGTGCGTGTATTGCTGTATTTTGAATTGAAATGGGATTGGGTTGGACATCTCTATGGAATAAATAGCTTCTTCTTGATATCTGGAAGGAGGACCGCAAGACACGACTAGAAGAAGACTTCTTCGTCGCCTTCGTCACTCGCGGCGTCACTGTCGTAGTAATCATACGTGTAATCATTTTGGTCATCACCCTGTCATAAGCCACACATCGCGTCGACTACGTCAGCGTCTTCTACTCCATCCATCGGTGCCTCTTCCGTTGCGAATCTATAGCTTACCAGATCGTCTTCGCCTTCTTCCGGTTCCATCGCATCTTCACCATCTTGGTCTCCACCAGCAGCAGCGCCCGCCGCAGTCTTTTTGCTCTTTTCTTGGGCCTCCAGAGACTTGAACACATTTTCAAAGGCTTTGGGCTGCATGATGCCCTTGGTCTTGAGCGAAAAGTTGATTTGGTGCATCTCGCGCAGTGTATTGGACTGCAATTCTTTGGGGATAAACACCTCATTGGGCTTTTGGTCTTCTGGTACGGTCACATGCACCAGTGCAGTCTGCAAGCCGTTGTCACTCGTGCCATTGGCCCCATTGGCATGTTGTTGTTGGGCAGAGTCTGGCACTGGTGGGTTTGGCGGATACAGGTTCTCCATCTTGTGGGCCAACGCGCGCTGCTTTTGGATCAAATACACAAAGCGATCCGTGAGTTTCTCTGGCTGAGGAAGTTCCAATGGAGGAAATAACTGGTCGCTGCCTTCCGCCTGAGCAAATACAAGAGAGAAGAGACGGAAGCGAGAGAGAGAGAGAGAGAGAAAATGGTGAGCACGGAGCCGCGAGAGACCCCTCCATCGAGTGAACAGAATTCCAAACCCACATTCAGCGACTCCATCTGGTTGTAACTGAGCCCCAGATCTTCGCGATTGTCATCCAGCAGATCACGAAGCGACGAGTCGCCGCTGCCGCCAAAGCGCACGCGGCCACGACCTCTTCCGCGGCTCATATTTCGACTTGCAAAAGCTTGTGGTGGATTATCCGGCTCAGCGGCAAAAGCTTTTGATTGGAAGCGCCACACTTGGCCCGTTATCACCTCGCGCTGCCACACCTCTACCACACCACCACGAAACACCCAACCCAACCAACCAATGGTCGAACGGATAAAGCACCGCCTTGATGTATACTATACGCATGGGCACAATTCCACCAACTTCAAGATGGAACTGAGCCGATTGAGCGCAAGGTTTTATAGAGTTAGTAGTAGTAATAACAGTAAGTCATAAGTAGTAATGGTCTTTCCGTCAATCCCTCGCAATGACACGGATGCGCAAGTCACTATGGTAGCCATCGACATCCCGCGTGTGCACTTGAATGGCGCGATGGGTCTGTCGGCGCAACAAGGGCACTACCAACGTCAAAAAGCCGTCGCGAATCTCGGGACTCAAGCCCGGCAATTCAATGCCCAACGGGAAATCATATGGAAGCCCACAGTTGGCGTTGGAGTCGCATCGTTCCTGAGCCACTTGCACCAGCCAGATGCGCAGGAATTGTATTTTGCGCAGGTTTTTGGTCCAGTGCTGCAGCAGATACTGCACTTCGTAACTCTCTAAATCGAAATGGGGAGTTGGATGACGTATCACTTCTTCTTTCCAGGGGCTTTCACTTTCCGAGAGCGCTTCTTGAGAGCGGATCGACTCTTCACTTGGGTTCTTCTTCAATACGACCGAGGGACCACGCGTTCTCTCCATGTCGAGGTCTTCGTCTGCTCCGTCCAGTGGACTGATCTTGCTGCTACCACTGTTGTTGCTCTTGGTAGTGTCAAATGGGTCCTGTTTTAGGCCACCGCTCCTGTGCTGGCGCGACACTTCGTCCTGCTGGCATTCCCAACGCAACGAGAGCTCGCGGATTTCTTCGTGGAGCTGCTGAATCTCTTGTTCTTGTTCTCGAATCACTTCTTGCTTCGTGTCTTGCTCAAATAAATGCTGATTCTGCAATTCCACCAGTTTATTCTCTAGTTCTTGTCGCTCCAGCGCCCATTGCTGTTCGTTTTGTACCATTTCACATCTCAAATCCTTCAGTTTCTGCCGCGCTTCGACCAATACTTGGTCTTGGCCATCAGTTTCGTCTTCTTCAGAGCTCTGGGCGGTGGTCTCGTCCAAAACTCCATCAGTAGCATCAACATCATCCGCTTGTGCGCTTGGACTCGTCGCCAAGTGTTCAATGCGTCGCAGCGCTTCGAGCTTTTCAGCCTTGAGATGACAAATGGTCTCTTCTGCATGCAACAACTGCAGCTCCACTTGATGCAGCTTTTCTTCGGTTTGCTTTAAAACCAATTGGCAGGTCATCAATTCCGAATCTGGCTGTGGTCGTCGATGAGCCACTTGGCCCTTGGGTTGGGCTTGGGCTGACGATTCCTGTTGAGTGGCGTCAGATGCGTCAGTTGGCACCGTTTCCTGCTGGAAAATGGGATCATTGTCCAGTTGGTTCAGCAAAGAACGCAAATACGTCTTCTCAAGTCGCTCCTGCTCCAATTCGCGTCGTAAAAACGCAATCTCTTCCTCCAAAGTCATCTCGCTGGGCATTTCCTCAACTGCGGCGACACAAGTGGATCGGGGCTTTCAAAAGTGTGTGTGTGTGTGACACACACAAAAAAAGAATGATGAGCTGTCCACCGTGTCGCGCGAAGGTCGCGTGATAGTGACAGGGCAGAACTTAGTCCAGCTGGCTCAACATCTCCGCAACAACACACACTCCGTAAAAAGTGCTAACGCTAAAAGAGGAACTCCCGCAGCAACCAAGAGCTCACGACATGTCGGCGACGAATTATCTCTACATGGCGCGGTTCTTGGGCGCCAGAGCCGTTCCGTATGTGGCCGGGTGCTCCAGTGTCTTGTTCGCCTTTTCGCCGTGGTAAGCTTTTGCGTGAATTCTTAGCAACTGGTGGAGAAACGGTGGGCTGCCACGCGGCAACTGACTGAACTCTTTTGTCCCCACCCGTTGTTGATTCATCTTTCATGCATACTCAACCACCCACAAAAAGGCAAACGGTGCAACAGATCAAACATGCGAAAAGCACTTTGCAGTTCTCGTTTGCGCCGTTCTATTTCTATTTTGTGCAATCCGTCATTTTCGTGCTTTACGCGTATGCGACCAGCAACCTCGTGATTGGCCTCACCGCCACATTGGGTTCCGTCATGGGCCTTCATTACGTTTACATCTATCAGAAATACGCCAAACAAAGGGTAAGTGATACACGGCGCTCTCTTGAATGTGCTGGTAGCTCCGCCAAGCTCATGATGTGCATCGTATGGGACGGGACGCACAGAAACCTCTTTTCCAATGGCTCAGCGTCGCCACGGCGTGTTTACTGGTGCTACTGTACCACGCGCTGGTGAAGGATCCCGAAGAAGCCAAACTTATCATTGGTGTGCCCGGAAATGTTCTGGCGGTGGTCACTTCAATCGCGCCGTTGACTAAATTACGCACCATTCTGATGCTCAAGGACGCGTCCTCGCTGCCGCAAGGAATGTCGTTTATGAACCTGCTGTCGGGTGCCATTTGGCTTCTGTATGGACTCGTGTTGAACGATGTATTGCTGATTGTGCCCAATTGTATCGCCATGTCCATGGGCTTTATCCAAGTCTCGTTAATCCTGTTGTATCCTTCGGCGCGATCCTCGGCGACGGTTGTGACCACCCCTAAATCCGCGCCAGCACCCACCACCGCCACCATCGTCAAGATGACTACCAAGAGCCTGCCAATGCCACTGTTTGGCAGCAAACAGAAATCGGAAGATGACAAAGTTTGAAAGTGGTCCCATATTGATCAGTTATTCTTTGTTTTGTTTTCGCCATCTCTTTGTGTTGAGTCGGTGCCATCTGCCAGTGCCACGCCATCACCATCTGTTGTGTATTTTTCCGTAATTTTTCAGCTAATATCAACGTATATTAACATATACGACCCACTCCTCTTCAACACGTACAAAAAACAACCATCCAACATATATAAAAATCCACAAGTCTTGGGGTTTTCAACCTTCAACGGATAGCAGCGTCTGATTCTGAGTCCACCAACAATCAGAAAAGAAAGCAGGAACCCAAAGAAAGCAACACTAACTGGGATGGCGAGTGACGAAAGCGGTGGCACCAGTGCTTTGCCGTCATCGTCAGGAGTCTACAGTGACATCGGTGCGTATACAGAACCATAGAATCATTGCGTGGGGGTCTATTCTGCTTTGGATTGTGGTGTTTTCGGTTCATTTCTGACTTGTTCTGATGCTGTGATCCTGTTTGTGGGGGTGCCGCCACACCATCCTGACATGTTGTATCATGTGGCTCTCGTGCCATTTGGTGCCATCGGTGCCATCGGTGCCATCGGTGCCATCGGTGCCAACGCTTCCATCGCTGCCATTTGTGCCATCTCTCGAAATAGGCATCTCCAGTGCCATGCTATGGCGCAACAAGAGCGTGTGCTGCGAGGGCATTCGTTCGTTTGAATCGTTGCGCAAGCAACAATTGGACGTGGCCCAGGACCAGGATCGACTCTACTGGCAGTACTTTGAGAAAGAAATCCTCGAGGCGCGCGAAGAAAACACGCGTTTGCATCGCTTTCTGGTGCTTCGTCTGCAAGCCGATGTGGCGTACGCCGAGACCCTTCGTAAATTACGTGGCACCCTGGAGCGCACAGGCAGCAATTCCTATACCAGTGCCAGTGGCAATGCGTCCGCAAGTGGCACGTCGTCTTCTAGCACCAACGGTAGTAGTAATAGCAGTAGTAGTGCCAGCGAAGCCTCGTCGGCCAATCGCCGCACGCCACCAAAGGCTTTGACGGTCGTCGGCGGTGGTGGTGGTGGTGGCGGCGGCGGGAGTGGCGGTGGCCTTCAAGCCATCACGCGGATGCCATGGCACTCGTCCTGCGACAAAGCGTTGAACGGCGTTGCCGAAGTGCAGGAACAAGTGAGCGAAAAGCTGGTGCAGTTTGCCAATTTGGTCAAACGCGACGTGCTGAACAAGCCATTTGAAGAGATGATGGCCAGCTTTGACGAGAAAACGGCCCACATGCTGGTGGAAGGCAACAAACTGGACGCCAGTCTGCACGAAGCCAAGCGCCGCGTGCTGGACGCGTTTGCCAGTTACGACGCGATCTTTCGAGACATGGAAACCCGACGCAACGCGCTGATCACGAGCGCCGCCGGGTCAGCACTGGTCGCGGCCATGACCAGTAGTGGTGGCGGAAAAGACTCGGGTCCGCCGCCTTCATCCAATTCGACCGAACCCAAGTCTTCTTCTTGCAAGCGAGATTTATGGCTCGCAGAGATTGTGTACGCGATCCAAGTGCAAAAGCTGCAGCAGACGCGCATTGAATACGTCAAGGGCATGTCGATGCTTTTCCAGCAGTTCAAAGTACGTGGGTACCCCCAGTGCGCGTGTGTGTGCGGGGAGGGGGAGGCGGCGTTGGACAGTGCGATCCGACGGGATCTGATGGTTGTGCGATGGATTTGTGTGCAGAACCTGGAGTTGCTTCGCGTTTCGGTTGTGCAGGCATCGTTGGATACGTTTCTTCGCAAGCAAAAGCTCACCTACGAGGAACTGGCAGGTGCCACGGCGGACCCGTTGGCAGCAGCGCAGGTACTCGACGAGCCTATTTGACCCCATGGATGACTTGTGACTGACATCTCTCTCTCTCTCTGATGGCTTTGACTAGCGCATCGAACCTGAACGGGATCTGTTGTTGACGATTCGACGTATCCCCAAAAACGTGAGTCTTTCGTCGTTGTTCATCCACCAAAGTCCTCGATCAAGTGCTGACCCTCGTTGGGATGGTGCTGTAGTACACTGCGACGGCCCTGGCCAACGAAGAGGCTGAAGCGAAGCTCTTTGCGAATCTACGCTCGCCGTTTACCAGCCCGTTGCTGGTTCGTTGCGGGTTTCTCAAATTGCAAGTGTCGGGTTCCATTTTCAAAAGCTGGCGAGACGTTCTCTGTGCCATTACACAAGATCGGTTTTTCCACATTTTGGAGTTGAAAGAGAACACGACGCGAGGCATTTGTGAATCCCCCGAAGCCATGCTCGCGGCCTTGGCGACCAGTGACTCTTGTGGTGGACCGTTGGGGGACCTGATAGGAAGTAGTAGTGGACCTAGTAGTGGTGGAGGTCCTGCGGCGACGAGCCAGCCAAGTACAAGCGCACTAACGTCTTCCAGTGGCTCCAGTCCGATCAACACGTCTTCCAAGTCACTGCAGGGCCTCTCCACTGATTTGCTCCAGTGTACCTCGTTGAACCTGGCCAACTGCCAGGTGCAGATTGTCAAGAACAATGCGGCAGCCCAGTTTGAGGTCACGGAAACTAGTGCGTCGTCGGGGCTCCTGAGTTTCTTCAAGATGGAAACCTCTCGAAAGTTTTTGTTGCAGTGTACTTCCCAAAGCGATTTGTTGGATTGGATCGTGGCCACCAGTCACTTCATAAACGAGACCAGTTCTTCCGCGCCGTCTTCAGGTCGAGGGTCGTCGACGTCTCTGTCAAGTCTAGCGGCAGTACCACCTCCTCCACCAATGTCGAATGAATCCTCAGCTTCTGGAGCACTAGCACCGGCCGTAACACTCGAAGAACCCGTTGCCTGCAAGCCAGTACCCCCGCAACTGGAAGATTCTGACACCCACACAGTGTAGTCAAGCTGTGGACAGCTCGGGTCGGGTCGTGACTGCCCGAGGACCCGGGGCCCCTGGCAGCGCGGGGGGGGGGGGGGGGGGCTCGGCCATTGTGGAGTTTGGAGTTGTCTAGTTCTTCATTAAAAATAGTTTGGTTCGGCGCCAGTTGACGTCGGGTTGGTTGTCCGCTTTTGTCGGCGCGTTGGGGTGCTGTTTCTTGGTCGGTCTGGTGTCTCCTCCATGGAAGCCAAAGACTTTGTGGTCTCGAACGTGGTGAGTACCATGCCATGCCGTCCATCTGCTCTAAAGGCGACAAGGAATGGATCGATTTGCTGTAGCGTCCTGGTGAGATCCAAGTTGAGGTGTTTGTCGCGGGCGATGGCAAGAATTACCCGGCCAAGGGCCAAACCGTTGTGGTACATTACACGGGCTACGTGAGTGCTTTGTTCTCCTTTCCTTCTCGACACGCGTTTCTGCCGTTGCTCTCTGCAATTGCTCACCGAGATAGCTCTGTGTGGGTGGGTGGTTCTGTGGGTTGCACGGATCCTCAGCTTCAAGATGGCAAAAAGTTTGATTCCTCGCGGGATCGCGACAAGCCTTTCAAGTTCAAATTGGGCACCGAACAAGTGATTCCAGGACTCGACGAAGGGGTCGCGAGGCTTTGCATGAAAGAACGTGCCAAGATCTTCATCCCGGCGGACAAGGCGTACGGCAAAAAGGGGTTTCCAGGGCTCATTCCGCCCAATACCAATCTCTTTTTTGATCTCGAGTTGATCACGTTTCGTTGAAACAGGCCACACGTCCGACTCGTCGTGTGGCGCGCGGGGTCTTGTAGCGTGTCTACGACTCGTACATTGTCTAGAAGAAGTTGGCTCGCTAGAACTCCCCAACAACCTTTTTCTTCAACAGCAGGGCACAAGCCACCTGGGATGCCGCCTTGTGAGGGGGCGGTCACACCAGTGCAAAGAGTTTCTTCTTGTCTTCGTATTGCTTGCGTCGCTCCATTCGCTGCTCCCGTTGCTGCAATTTGGTCTGCAAGTGATGGATTTGTTGCACGTGGCGCTCGGCATTTTGCTGGCGCAATTGATTCTGTTGCAATTGTTCCTGGTTGAGTTGTTGAAAGAATTGACGAGAGACCTATGCAGTGAGACATCAAACAACAAGCGAGCAGCGTGAGCAGACACCTTCGGCTTGGATTGACCAGCTCGAACCCACCGGCAAGGGCTTGGCGAATTCTTGCTGGATGACTTGTGCCACTCTGGCTTTGGTAGCCTGGCTTTTGTTACGCGACGCGCGTAGAAACTCGTCGCGTTCTTGGAATTGTTTGCTGGTGCGAATGGTTCCCTGGATCTGATGTTCGTTGCACACTTTACGCCATTTCAGATGGGCAATGCGCTCTTCCAGTGACGCAAACGACGGTGAACCGCCAGCGCCACTACCACCACCAGAGGTCGGCGACGTTGGCAACTTTGGCGACGAGAAAGTTGCTGGTGGCATCGAGTACTCTGGGCAGGACTGAGCATGAGGAGTCTCCATGCAAATGGTGGTCGATGGGAGCCACTCCGCAAAAGAGAAAGACGGCAACCCCATATGGCAGGCTAAGAAAAGAAGCCTGGACCTCTGTATTGGGGTCTCTGGTTCTTAGGAGTTTGAAGAACATGACACGATCCCAGCAAAGCGGTGAGCAAGTGAGCAACCGAGCGAGCGCACAGGAGGAACAAATGGAAAAGAAGAACAGAGTTATTCACACACCACTAACTCTGATCATCGTGTCTTTGGAGCCACCAGCTTGATGGCTGTCTCGTGCACGATCATTCCTTTGCTGGTCAACGTGGTGGAAGCACTGGGGGAAGAACACGTTGAAGTTGGTACGGTAGTTGAAGCGCACGTAGATGGTGGTGACGCGCCCGCCGTCGCCGTCCCAATGGATAAAGGTCCAGGAAGTGGTAGACTGCTATTGGCGTTGTCATTGTCATTGTCGTTGTCGAATAAACAGACAAACTGACTGACTTCATAATGAAGTCAGTCAGTTTGTCTGTTTTCGTGAACTTAGACCGCTCCTGGCGCTTTCTAGTTGAAAGATTGCTGGTTAATTTGCGATGCTTGTGAGATCCCCACACGGAAATGGAGTTCAATTATGAAACAGGACATCTTGGATAGCTATTGTAGACTTTTCACGAGGTGTTGTGGGGATTCTATTCGTGCTATATTCTGCATGATGCGTATTGTCTGGAGATTTCTGTCTTGTTAGTTTAAGCCAGCTTGGATCCGTGCATCACGTATCGCAATACAGTCAAGCGTAAAGTCTGGCCAGCAATCGAACTCAATCGAGCCCAGCGGATCAAAGTACGGTCGCCAACCTCGATTGTAGATCCAAGCCCGATCACGTCTTGTATCCACGATTATTCCTTCACGAGCACCAGCGTTTATAAACCTGGTCACCTTCGCTTGCAAATCGTCGATGTGGTCTGTCTCTGACATGATTTCAATGACGACCACCGGCACACATGGTTTATACGCCATATTTCTCTCATGAGGCGTGAGACGACGCCAAGTACCCGCGTCAACGTAGGAAATATCGGGGATGAATCTGCGTAGATTGCGACGTGACCGAGAGGATGATGGTTGGTAGAATTGATAACCGCTTCGAGAGCCACCGATAAATCCTCCGTGGCGTGGATGCTGGTGGCGCCAGATTCCAGCTTGTGTCGAGGCTTCAAGCTGTTCCGCTACTGATCCGCCCCGCGTTGCCATCTCGCGCACAATCAGAAATGGGAAATCATACTCGAGCAAGAACCGTCTTTCTACCACCTCATTCAAATCTGGTGGAGGCACGATCCTGTACTTTCCTGGGGTCGCCTGAACATGCGTTCCATCTGGTAGAACAATCGCCTCATTCATGCTGCTCGTCTTTTCTCGCAGTGGCAACACCTAACTGGTACATGCAGCTGGTACACCCGACTGGTACAGATGTGACATCATTCATTCTGACACTCATTCTAGCAGTTTGTATATACCGCCGGTGTGCGGGTGCAGATAGTGCAGAGAGGTGCGAAGAGGTGTGCACCACAAAACTTTAGATATTGAGAACTTAGAATAGAAATAAGAAGAATAGAGTTTCAAAAATATGAAGGGTGCAAGGGTGCATGGATTTTCTACTTAAAGTAAAAAATACATTATGGATATATACAAATAGACAGAGAACTACAAATAGTCAAATATCTAAATAGACATATATCTTAATAGACAAAATAAAAAAAATAAAGTTTGACTAAAACCTTTGCACCCTGCACTCAACACTAAATAACAATATGAGATTCTTCTACATGGTCTACAACTTCTTCTCGTAATGAGCATTTCCATTTGCACCTTTTTTCAACCTTGCACCTCAACAAAAAAATAAATATAGAGCATCTAGACATCAAATAGAGAAATCGCCACTTATACAGTAACGCGAACCAGACGATCCCCTTTAACGATCATAAATACAACTTTATTTATATTGCCATCCTTAATGCATGACACAGTATTAGAGCTCTGCATACGATTATGTCCAGTATCAACACACCAATCCTTATACATGCTATACAAAGCTGATAGTGGAATTTCCAAATAATCCTTCTTATGTTCAAACCTATCAGCCATCAACACATTAATATCTTTATCCAGAAGCTCTTTAAAGTACTTAGAAATAGAATTCGCACTAGCATCCGCCATTTCATAGAATGCATCTGTCTTGAGTGGCTCAATTGAATTTGCCATAACATCAATTTCATTTACCAAGTATGTATATAGTGTATCTAAAAACTCTTGATCCACTTTCATTTGATACAATGGAGCGAAATATTTCTTGTCTTGTTTATGGATATCGCTAAACTTCATCACTGTAAAACGACGTGATTTATGATTGATGCTGAGAATATTAGCATTGTTTGTTGAGATAATTAGCTCAAGAGTGTTTGCTACTGTGTAAGCTTGTTGATAAAGGTCTAATAGTCATTGTAGTATCTGTGATAATAGATTTGAGTTTCTCAACCATTGGACTATAATCAGTCTTTTTCTCTTGAATTTCATTGACCAAAATTGGCTTTTTACCAGCAAGGTGTGCAATACGATCACCACAAATATCTTTTAGAGAACCATTTGCTCTTGCAGTGTTATTTTCTCCAACAAGATTCGCAATGATGTCTTGTAGTAAAGATTTACCTGTACCCTCACCACTTGACAGGAAAAACAGACTTACCTTTGTTTTTGCGTTCTTATATTGACAGATATGAGCCAGTTAGTTCAAGAACCAATGATACATATCTTCAGTTTCATGACAAGCAACATCTCTTAGAAAGTCCAAGAAGTATTGAATCTTGTTATAATCTGGATTTTGAATGATTTTTGCAGGATATGGAGCGCAGATATTGAACATATCATGATCTTCTTCTTTATCAAATTTACAAGATGTGAAAGTACTCAATATTATATTCGTAAAGCTTTTCTAGAGACAACATCTTAGTTTCTTCGCCATGTCCATATTTAATAATGAAATCCTTCAGAGGATTATCTCTTCCACTTTCAGTATCATTGCCTGTCATACCATAACGTTTCCAAATCTGTTTATCAAACAGAATATAATATTTGTGAATATGTAGAGCACGTACATAACAGCTGTTAGAGAATCAGGAAAAGTGATTTGATTGAGAAGTTTCTTAAACTTAATCAAGCTACGAGTATTATTGATTTGATGATTATTATCTTGAATCTGTGTAACATATCTCACACCAGTCCGATCCAATCATTTCTTTGTCTTTCATAGCTGTTTCAACATATGAAATATCAATATTTGATAAATTTGAAATTCTTTTACAGATTTCATAATCGATAAAGCTGTCGTTGTCCTTAACAATTTCTTCTTTGTAGAAACAAATTGCTTTTTTCTCAGAGCGTCTACATTTCCAATAAGCTGTCTTAGTGTCATCATATAGCATGATGATCACATTATTATCATTATCGTGATTACGATTACAAACACCACAGAAACTGCTATTGGATCGCTTGATATCTAAGAAATTACCTTTACGGATTACAGAAATATCGAATCCTTGAACAAAGTCCCGATTCTTCAGATCATCAAGCACTCTTTGAGTAAATTCATCATCTGCAACACCAATAAACTGTCTAGCACTTTGTGAAATCTCGAGATCTACAAAGATATCACTGGAATCTAGCTGTTGATGTTTTCTGATCCATACAAATGTATCATCTCTAATACCAGAAGAATCGTGTTCTCCAATTTCATTACTGTAGTCAAATTTAAAACCTCCAGTCATAGATAATGAGCCATTGCTTTTATATGGTTGAATATCAATAATTGAATCTTTGTTGAGATATTCCAGCAAAATGAACATTTTCTCATTATCCTTAGTATTTGTTAGATTAATGAACTTCTTATTGGATTTGTAGTGCAGTAATTATTCGTTAATCAAACTTTTCATATTCTTAACCACATCGTTTACATGGTAAACACTTTTGACAAAAAGATTTGAATACCAATGCATAGATATTTTGAGTTCTGTTTCCGAAACCTGTCTATTACGAGTGTCATATACATATTCCATGTTTTCTGTATTACTCTCATAACAAATACACAAGGTTAAATCCAGCAGTTGATTCAAGAAATAACTTAGAGTTTGACAAAATGATTTAGAATCCTTAAAGCAGTTCTTAAACTAATCAAGTTCATCACCTTTTTTAAGTTTTAAGTCAATATCAAAGAAGATTCTGTAATTAGCTGCAGGAACAAACACTTCATGAGCTTCCATATCAAGTTCATGGTGAATATACTTGATGAATTTATTCAGTTCTTGATTTTTTTTTGGCTATAAATGAAAGCTCTCTTTGCATCTGAGTCGCCATTCTTCATTTCATAATGATGCTCAATTCTAATGATTTTGGTATTCTCATTGATACCTGTATGGTATCCGTCTTTTCTATTACTTAACAATGTTTGGAATCTATCAATCTTGTGAATGCATTGCTTAACTTTTGTTACTACAGACATTTCTGAATACTATTTACATATTTTTGATACTATTTATAGGCACATACTAGTATAATATTCTAATATCTAAATAGACCACTTTTTCAAGAAATTATAAGAAAAAATAAAAAAAATACTGTTCATTGTTCCATTAGATTATCAATGACAAAATCTTTATAATTCTTTAAATGACTTTGATGATTTTTTGTTTTTAAGTGAGTAATAATTGACAGATAAGTATATGTTCCTCCACATGAACAAAGGGATTTTCTAGCATGCATCTCCACGAAATTTGTCTCTATTTGATCGATAATATCCACACCAATATTGTTTATGCTTATCTGTTTCTCTATACTTTCTAGCTCATTCACGACGTCTCTCACGTCGTCTATCAGCTTGTTCAGGAGTCAATTCAGATATCGTTTTTTGAACCTTTTTTTCACTTTGGTGTATACTATTTGTATGTGATATAGTGAATTGAAAAGAATCAATTCAATCGGGGGCGCTCACACCAAACGCTGTGTTACCCCTTTACGCAGTTGCGTGGTTCTTGGTTCTTCCACAAGTGGATTGCTCTGGCCTTTTACCAGCTAGCGACGTGTCACAGTAGGAGAATCACAAAGTAAATAGGAGCACGCGAAGCGGAGAGAGTCACAAAGCACTCCGGTGCACCTCACACAATCAGACGGACGGCGGCGACAACACAAAGAGTCAGCCTGCCAGTCCTTTGGTCAATATGTGCGGCGGCGATATCGATCAGCCTGCCTGCACTTCTCTTTTCCCTCTGGGTGCGCTCTAGGCAGCACCTCTCTTTACTCTGTGGTGTCTATCGC
>JAMFLO010000600.1:0-16184 GCA_027475765.1 Paralagenidium karlingii
GTTGTTTACGGATTGTTTGAGTGTGTGACTTGATGTCTCTGGAGTCTGAATCTGACGTGGAAGATGCACTTGTGGAGTCGATGGATGGTGAAAGCAAATTGCAAAGTGAGCGATCGATCGGTGGGGTGGCATGTGCGAACCCATTTGGTCCTTCAAGGTTGCCCTGAGTGATGGTTCACAGTCTCTGAGTGATGGTGCAAGGAATGGTGATCTTGGTGGGATGTTGGTTTGGTACTGGTAAACTGGTACTTCCGAGATCGGGAATGGTGTAGCCCACCTTATATGATGTTGTCCACACCGGGTGTTCCATTTTGATTGGATGGGCTCGACAGCTCCAAAAATACGAAAATGCTTAATCCCTAAATTTGTGGAATCTGTTCCGTTGGACTGTTGGGTTGGGTGGGGGTTCTTTTTCACAAATTTGGGGTTCGCCCAGATTGAGTGGTCCCGCCAGCCAGTCGTGGCGGTCATTGTCTGATAGTCGGAAAAGTGAACTTTTCGTAAGGAATCAAAAGCATGGCGGCCAACATCTCGAAGAAGCGCAAATTCGTCGCGGACGGCGTGTTCTACGCTGAACTCAACGAGTTCTTGCAGCGTGAGCTCTATGGCGATGGTTACTCCGGAGTCGAAGTGCGCGTCACCCCTTTGCGCACCGAAATTATCATCCGCGCCACTCGCACCCAAGAAGTGCTCGGCGAAAAGGGCCAACGCATCCGCGAATTGACCTCGGTCGTGCAAAAGCGTTTCAACTTCCCCGATGGCGCTGTCGAATTGTACGCCGAACGTGTCGCCAACCGTGGTTTGTGCTCCCAGGCCCAAGCCGAATCGCTCAAGTATCGTCTGTTGGGCGGTTTGGCTGTGCGTCGCGCCTGTTACTCGGTGCTCCGCTTCGTCATGGAAGCTGGAGCCAAGGGTTGCGAAGTCATTGTCTCGGGCAAGCTCCGCGCGCAGCGTGCCAAGGCCATGAAGTTCAAGGAAGGTTACATGGTCAAGACCGGTAACGCTGGTATGGAATACGTTGATACCGCCGTGCGTCACGTGTTGATGCGCCAGGGTGTGCTCGGTGTCAAGGTGTCCATCATGTTGCCACACGACCCTACTGGCAAGCAGGGCCCCAAGAGAAACCTCGATGATGTCGTCACCATCTTGGAACCCAAGGAAGAGATCGTGCACCAGTATGTGGAACCCACTCCCGTCGCGATGGCCCCACCCGCTGTTGAACCCGCTTACCCACAGGCTTAGGCTTTTGGCGGCTCGCATAGGTCCTTTTACAGCAGTATTACTACGATAATCAGACAAGAACACGCTCGCTCCCGCTGAGCTTTGTTGGTTCTTTGGGTTGGTTCTGTTCGTTTGCTCTATCCTCAGCATGCTGAACACGAAGCTCGGCAGTGACTTCGACGATGAGCTATGTGAAACTACCGTGGTGGTCAAGAGACTGTTGCTGTCGTGGTTTACGGTTCTTGAGGTCTGCCTTCCACTGATTTGGTGCCAGTTTTGTTTTTCATCTGTCAGCTGCCGCCAATGAGAAGTCTTTGTGGACGGTGTAAAAGGCCGTCAAAAGTGTGCATTTGCGCGTTTCTTCCCGTGGAGCCCGTAGCTTTGCGTCAGACTCATGTTGTTGTCCTGCAGCATCCGAAAGAAAAGAAAACCCGTCAAGCTATCTCGTCGGTGCCGATTCTCCTGAACGTGTTATCCAGCTCCAGCGCCAGTCTAGTGGTGCAGAACGACTGGTCGCGAAAGGTCGATGAACGCGCAACAAATGCAAAAGACGATGCAGAAGAAAAAGCCACGGACGGATGGCAGAGAGTGGAGCAAATCGTAGAACAGCACAGAGAGAATACCGACACGTTGCTCGCGATGGTGTTGTTTCCAGACATTGAAGCTCGCCCCCTCAACAATGCCACTTTGAACAAATGGAAGCCTCAAACAAACGACCATCTACCCTCCATACAAGCATCAGCTGCCATCGAAACGCTGCTATTTGTGATCGATGGAACGTGGAAAGAAGCCAAATCACTGATGCACCACAACTACAATCGGTTGCAGCAACGATGGCCCTGGCTGACTCTGCACAAAGTGTATTTGGAAACGAGCAAGAGTGAGAGCGCGTATGGGGCGCTGCGCAAGTGAGTTCATGGCCTTCTGTGGTGTCTAAGTGAGCTGCTGAGTAGCTCGGTGGGATGTTGTTGTCTGCTGCAGAGAGCCAAAAGCTGGTTGTATTTCCACTCTAGAAGCCGTTGCTTGCGCGTTGGCCTGCCTGGCTTCGCACGAACACGAAGCCGAAAGAGCTGCGACCTGTCTCCGCAGGGCGTTCGAAGGTATGGTGTCTATTCAGCGAGAGTTCCATCAGCGAGGCGATGAGTTGTTCCGGCAAAAGCTTCAAGCGAATCTTCGCGTTGTCGACTCGATGGATTTGGCGACCACCGACGCCAAGCTACCAACCAGCGGTGCTGCAAGCACCGAACCAGCAGGGCAATCATCGCCAAAGACCCATTATCGCGAGCAACAGGCACGCGTAAGACAGTATGTGTTTGCTGAAGTGCTAGTGGACTTTCATCAGCAAACCAGTTATCGGCAGCAGGTACGTGCCGCGCCCTGATCATCGTCGTTCTGGACTTGCTCAATTGAGTTTATTGACAGGGTGAGGGGATGACTTGCACTTATGACGAAGCAACGAGTGAATGCAAACGCCGCAATGCTGGACGACCGCGAGGACAAAGGTTGTGTGTGTTTCCACTCGACACGTTCCGAGATTTACCTCAGCACGAAGAGAAAAGATAGCTTGTGGTGAAGAAACAGACGAGCACGAACATATGATGGCGTTTTTGTTTGTTTTTCTATTATTGTCACTTGGATTCGTAAATTCCATCCGTCTCATGAGAATACAACAGCACAATGAAAAGGATCGATTCAACATGCAGATATGAAGAGAAGACACTCCAAAGAGTGAGCGGTTACGCGGTCGTTTGAGCAGCATCCTCGTGCTCGGGTTCGTTCTGCTGTGAGGAGGAGGACTTGTCGCTCTCTGAGTCCTTGATCTTGATATATCGAGGAACACCATAGCCACCCTGTTCATTTGGCCAAAGCCACTTGGGCCAATCGCCGCGTAATCGAATCTTTTCATTCTCTTCGTCCAATTCCACCACTTCCGACTTGCGCATCGCTTCTAAGAGACTGGGGTAGTCCTGATGGATGGAATAAACTGCCTGAAAGCCAGCGATGAACGGAAGTGGCACGTAGCCATCAACATCCATGTGCTGGCGAAGAAACACATCGCGGACCAAGTTGTCGGGAGAGAAATAAAACTCACTGCTCAACATGAGACACCAGTCAGTTCTAATCAGTTGGCGCGACACACGAACAATGAGAATTCACTCACACTTGCGCTTTTGCCCATTCGGCAGTCACTCTGTTGTCTGGATTGGGAACGTACACGCCATTGTAATACACACCGTGCTCGTCAAAATGACGACGTGGGCCTCGTCCACCATAGAATCGTCCGCCACGTCCGCGACCGCGATAGCCTCGTGGACGAAAGTCTGGTTTGTCGTGTGCTTCATCTCCTGCTACTTCCGTGGTCGCTTCTTCACTGCTCAGTGGCAACTGCGTCCAATGGGTTTTGCCTGTTCCACCCCCATATCCATTTCGTGAGCAAGCTGACCTGGCGCCACCGCCGTGTCGTTTCACCTCACCTTTCTTCTTGCCGCCAGCAACCACCTTTTGGGCAGCCGACGCGTCGACTTCTTCTGCCTCGACCAGACGATACTTCACGTTGGCGCCATTGGCGTTTGCGTTGGCTTCTTCGCTCGCACCGACAGGAGTGGTCACGCCCATGCTTTCGCTTTGCTTTTGCTGTTTTCCACGTCCGAGTTGCGCGCACTCGCGACTCACCAAAATGGCCCAAGTCGCCCCAGTCCCAGTGCAGCAACCAACCATTCGCAACCAGCCAATCAAACGCCGCCAAAACCCTCTCAGAATCTCGAAACCTGTGAAATCGAATCCCCACATCACCCCAGATTCTCGAACTGGCCAGCGCCAGGTCCCAGCTGGCGTCTGGGCATGGAAGCCGCGTCACAACAAACCACGTGGATGGGATTCAGATGAAAAACGCTGTTGATAAGGCTTGTGGCTGACTGCTGAGCGTTTGTTTGGTCAATTTCAAAGGATCTTTGGCGTGGATTCGCTGCACCAAACGCAGATTCGACTCCGTGTTGCGGACTTCTCGAGTGATGCCATCCCGCGCACGATAAAAATAGGTAGCTTGTCACTCGCTCACTTGCTTACCGTCGTTGGCGATGAGTTGGTAGATGGAACTGGCAGCATGACGCCTCCTGTTGCACTCGACAAGACTGACAGCAAAAGGCATTCGCCACTGCTGCAGTCCAAAATGACTCGGTTCGCGCTCTGTCTGGTCGGCAACACGCAGGACGTGGCCCATGCGAACCGCCAACTGTGCTGCGAGATCCCGTTTGTGAGTGACTCGGTCATCTCCCAAGTTAGTTGCGGACTCGATTGGATCCTGTTTCTGCTGGCAAATGGCCAGGCCTTTTCTCTGGGCAACAACACGTATGGCCAACTGGGCCAGGGCCATCTCGAGATGCAGCCGTGGCCGAAGCCGTTGAGTGTTCCGTCGACCATGCGCATTGTTCGTATCGCTTGCGGAAGCAGCCACGGCGGACTGATCACTGACCAAGGAAGCCTGTTCATGTTCGGATGTGGTTCGTATGGACGACTTGGCACCGGCAAGGAGGAATCCTCTTCAGTCCCTGTGCCGGTCATCATTTGGTGGAGTGCTTTTGCCCACGAGATGAGTGCCAAGGGAAGCCTAACCAGCGATGTCCATGCACATCCCAGCAGCTTGTCATGCTCGACAACTCTGGACGGTGACGCGGAGAACCGCAGAGACCGAGTAGTTTTCGCCGATGTAGCTTGTGGTGACCGTCACACCGTTGTGCTGTCCAAACACGAATCCTCTCGGAGTGTCGTGTTCTCCTTCGGCGACGGTATGAACGGTCGTCTCGGGACAGGTGATGAGAAGGATCAACTCTCGCCAGCGCTGGTCAAGTTTTATAGAACCGACTCCCATCACCACGCAACGATGCAAGTGCCAATGTTTCCGCCCATTGTGAGTCTCTCGGCTGGGAGTTCCCACAACACTGCGCTCGCATCGTCGGGGGAACTCTATACCTGGGGCAATGGCACGGAAGGCCAGTTGGGCCACGGGCGATTCGAGAGCGAATGGACTCCACACCGAGTGGAGTTCTTTCGAGAGAACCCCGTGGTTCAGGCCAGCTGTGGAGATGATCACACGTTGGCTATTGTGCGTGGCGGTAGCGTGTATGCCTGGGGACGTGGTAATGAAGGACAGCTTGGCACTGGCAGCTTGATAAGTTCTTCACTGCCATCACGGGTTGTGATCGCAGATACTGGTACAACTGTTATCCCCACGGCCAATCGAGCAAATGACCAAAGCGTGGTTGTGCGGTCAATCATGGCGCATGACCATACCACAATGGCCATCGACGATAAGCAACAGCTTTTCGTTTGGGGCGACAATAGTTGCCAGCAGTTAGGTCTGCCTGGCAGAGAAGGAGGTGAAGTCAATGGCCCCGTGACAGTCATCTCCAAGCCCAAACAGTTCGTGTATTCCGATTTGTTCGAGTCGAAGAAGCGTTTGTCGACCTCAGCCACCTCACCCGCGTCGCGACGATCTGTGCAGACCAAGACGGACGAAGACTTGCAGGGTGAGCAAGATACAGAAGAGTCTGAAGGATTTGAAGAAGATAATCATGTCTCAATTCGCGGACGAAACGCGCGGCAGCTCATGTGGGCTGGAGGCAGCGATCGCTTCTCGCTGTTGGTGTTCAAGATGAGATCACTCACTCTGAATGTGATGACCAGAGCGATGTCTCTCCAACCAGCAAGTGCTAGCTCTTTCTTTTCCCATCCAAAGTCTCCAGTTACGCCAGCCACTTGCTCTCCGCGAGAAACATTGCGAAAACAGTTGTTCATGTCCAACACATCGTTCAACCGGTTCATGGATCAAGTCCCGCAAACTCAAAGGTACGTCGTGCTCCTGGCTGCTGGAGATTCATGTGGCAACTGAGTGAATAATCGGATGGGATGAATTTGATGCGACGTGGACCGTGTAGCTCCAAATGGAACCTGATGCTTCTCGAGCAATTCAAACCGGACCAAATGCCGTCGAAGCAGTCGCTGTATTTCTCCTTTATGAGCAACTACCACGTGTACTTTCGTCCACCAGAGGCGCACCAGCAACCGTCTGATCCATTGCTACGAGGTCGTTCGGTGTATCTTGGCGGAGGCGAAGAACTGGTGGACAACACGATGACGATTCGTCCAAAGGATTCAGAGCCGAGCAACTTGGCGGCGCCTGGCCCCAGCACCACGCACGAGGATCGCAGCGAACACGAATCACCGAATAGCAGTGTCATCTGTTTGGCTTCGGCTGTCCGCGATGCTCATAACAAGACTAACGGCGATATCAAGGCATCACCACCCAAGGCGCGACTTTACCAGATCAAAGGTATGACGGACTGGTTCAACAGACACACATACAAGCTCAAAAAGCGGCGCAAAATGGGCTGCCGCTTTGGCCGGGCAAAGCGCTTCGCAGACAAGCCACCCAGCAGAGTCACTTTGACGACGCTGCCAACACTTGGAGTACCTGAAACAGCTAAGACAATCGATTTCAAGACGGTCGTCGCGAGCGAGAGCACACAACCGAGACCAAGGCGCCCAACTGGTCAATCGTCCTCTTGCGCCTTTGGAAGAACGTTGCACTGTAAAGCAAGTGTCATCCAACGCGACGTTCTGCATACCATCCAGACTGGCCAAGCACAGCGTCCGGCAACCGTGCCGACACCTTCAGTCATGGCGAGTGAAGACCCCAACAAGGTTTCTCGTCGCCGTCTCTACACCGAACAAGCCAGGCAACAGCAGTTGAGAGCTTCGCTTGACATGCACACCATCCGCTATCGCTCCACAATGCAGGATCTCAATGCGCATATTCCAGCTCCGTTCCACCACAAGCAGGTGCGAAAGGCGCGATCTCATCGTCGAATTCAAGTCGCATTTGGCACTTGCATCGAAGAGAAATCGGACGACGATGCAGACGACAACTACGCAGACGAGCAGTCGAACACTCTTCGGAAGCAAAAGCCATTGTGTCCCGAGCGAAGCGTCCTGTTGGTTTTCCCGACGAGCCCCAGCGTCAAGATACGAGACCCGGAGGACTTTTCCTTGGCGATTGCCAAGCGATTGGAACACGCAAAGGGCCACGGACCAGGTCCTGGTGCCTACTTTTAGTGAATTTCGTTCCAATTGAAACTCTTTCCTACGGCTCCTGTAGGAAAGACTACCATGCGCATTGCCGCGATCGCTGAAGTTGGACTACTTTGTAGTCACGATAGACCGCTTTGTCTCGATAAAGAAACGGAGTCGCTTGTTGGTTGAGTGCTTGAGCAGTCGTCTTCATCACGCGCTGTGCAAAGGCTAACGCGTCTTCGTGTGGTTGAAGGATCTGTACGTTGGTTTGTTCCATTGCGTCAGTTGCAGTAGCAGTACATTATCGTCTAGCATCAGACTCACAGTTCGGGGCAGACAGCGCAGCGTGTAGAGGTGATATGGCATGAAGAGGTACCAGAGGAAATTGGCGAGAAACGTGCTTGTCTCGTCGTTGTGGTTGACTGGAAACGGAACCGACACCTGGATCGCCAACGGCTGGATGCTTTTGCCAAGTGAGAATAGAAACTTATGGTATTGCAGTAACCCGTGCTTCCCGTTGGTGAGTCCTCCTTCAGGAAAGCACACGATGGGTTTGTCCGCCTCGCGTAGTTTCTCCAGAATGATTTGTCGGATTTCGTCGCGCCCACTGTTGTTGCCCTGACTGCGCGATTTACTCGGCACAAAAAGCAAGCCAAACTTGTCTCCCAGCAGTCGGAACAGCATCATGGATTTGTACACGTCGTAGCCTAGCACATAAGCGGGCGTGAGCCATCGAATGCCAATGGCGTCGAACTCACTGATGTGGTTGGCCACGATGATGTCAGGAAAACTAGTGTCATCCCAGAGCTCAGCGTCTTCCACACGCACCACGGTCCCAGTGATACAACAAAAGAAGCGATGTGCTCGCTCGAACTGCTTGGCATTCAACACAACGGGCAAGACAAGGGCTGACAAAACCATCAATGCCAAGCGGACCACCACGAGCAGCACCCCGACAGGCGCGTACAGAACCAACAGGAAATGACGCCAGCCAAAGGGTCGAGCGATGCGTTCGAACGGGAACATGCTTTCGAAAGCATCAAGATCATTTCGCAACGCGCGGTCTAGAGGCGGCTGCCCGACCTGTTTGATCACCTCCAAGGCGCGGCGGATGTTCTCAATCGCTTTGGTATCGCACTCGAATGACAGGGGCTCTCGCTGGCAGTTGGATGACTTTCGCGTTGGATCCGAAACGTCGACTTGGCGACGTTTCTGTTGCTCAGAACTCGACAACTTGCCGCCAATCGACATGTTCCCTGACTGATCTGCTGGGTATGGCAGGATCTTGGAAGGATGTGATCGTGGAATAATGTGGTCCACTCGGATTGTTCAACCCATTCATGGCAACTGATTGGTAGAAATTGGCACGGGACCAAGCAGGCAACCAAAGGAGGGATGATACCCAGAATCGCCTTTGAAAAACTTGGTTAATTGTGAGAAAAGGGCATATGTCGCCCCTGGGAATCCAGCACTTCTGGTTCTGGGTCAACCTCTTGGATCAGGTTGTTTTTGGACAGACGCACCATTCAAAAAAAGAACCGTCCAAGCTCCTTCTGATTGGTGGGCTGTTCTCGGGACGCCTCTTTCAAGCAATGTGATTGGCCATTAGGGGGTTCCTAATCGGCGACTTCAACTTTGCCGTTGCCCATCTCCGTGCTCCTTGCAAAGGTATCTTTTCACTGGGTTGCGTCCGCATTGGGCTCATGACCAACTGAGCCATTCCGAAACAAACGACGATGCCGCGAAGCTCTCTGAACCTCCACGCGGTCGACCTCTCTGCTGCCAACACCACGGTCATTGACTCGGTGCTGGACGAAGGACAAGAAGGGCAAGACGAGGATCAGCTGCAGGAGCAAAATACGCTGCTCGAAGGCAAACCGGTCGGGAGAGGAAGTGTCGCCGCTTCGTTGAAAGATGCCGTTGTCGGTGCGACACGGCGACTCAGTGTGCTGTTGGTGGACGATTCGACGGCTCACGCGCGTCGGGCAAGTGCTCTTGGCCAGATTCACGCATCCACAATGCGCCGCCAGAGCTCGGTAGATCCCGAGAAAACGTCACCACACCGTCGTATCTCGAAAGGTGAAGACTCTGTGCAGTTGTCCGCCATACGACGACAAAGCGCGCTGGTGGTGGAGTCGACAGCGTCATCATCATCCGTAACTCGGCGACAGAGTGCCTTGGTTGCAGATGTGAATGCAGCTGCCACTGGCCGTCGTCAAAGCACATTTAGAGCTCCCACTGTGACTCATCGTCAGAGTACGCTGTTTGAGGAGCTACCGATTCCGGAACAAGATCCCAACCTCAAGGGCAAGTACAAGCTGTACACATCTGTGTTCATTACGATCCTGTGCAGTGCCTACGCCAGTTGGGTGGTCTGTCAACTCAATCTCACGATGTTCCACAACCCCGACGATTGTCGAGAGTTTCCCATCAAACCCAAGCGTTGCATACTCTTTCCAGGTCACACCAGTGCCGAGTGGGTTCTGGCAGTGACCTCGTGGACACTGGGGTGTGCGATTGGCTCATTATTCACGAGTTATCCCGCTGATCTATTTGGAAGAAAGACAACCATCGTGGCCAATGCAGTTTTAATTGTGATCGGCGGTGTGATAGAAACGTGGTCGCCATCCATCCACTTCTTCACTGTCGGGCGATTCATCTCAGGCATTTCTTGTGGAAGCGGAGGAGCCGTCACTTCGATCTACTTTGCAGATATTGGAACTGGCTCCTGGAATGCGACCTTTGTGATCCTCAATCAACTCTCCGGCTCGATTGGATATGTGGCCATCATGGGTTCACACTTTGCAGTGAATGGAACCAAGCTGATGACCCATTTGATCATGGGTGTTCCAATTCTGCTGGGTGGAATCCAGTTATGTCTCTCCACGTTTTGGCTTGTGGAAAGTCCAAAGTGGCTCCTCATGAAGCGAGGGCCCATCGAAGCCGCTCAAGCGTATGACCAGCTATACTCTGGCGGCAACTTTGCGGCATTTGAGCGATCTATCAAGCAAGACGCCGAGAAGCAAAAGAAGAAAAATGCCAACCAGCAGGTCAAGTTCTGTTCAGAAGTGTTGTCGCCAAGTTGCTTCCGCCAGTGTCTGATCGCCTGGATCCTTTGTGTGGCCCGTCAGCTTGGTGGAACAGTGGCTGTAACGTACTACTCCTCACAGATCTTCCTCGAGTCCGGCATGGATGATCCACGCAAGGGTAATCTAATCCTCTCGATCTTCAGTTTGGTCGCGGTCATGGGCATGTGCAAAGTCACCCACATCCTGCCACGAAGACGAATGCTCCTCATCGCTATCAGTGGGATGATCATCTGCTCGCTGACACTCACGTATGCTCTCATGCACTCGTCCACACTTTCGATCATTACCATGGGCATGTACCTGGGTTTGAACTCGACGGGTCTGAGTACCCTGGCATACCTCGTTGCTTCTGAAGTCTTGCCCGACCACCTCCGTACCAAAGGCATCAGCATTGCCACCTGCCTCAACTGGTGCGCCAATATGACTGTCGCCGCGGTATTTCCGACCATTGTGGGCAACTTGGGCAACTATGCTTTTCTCCCGTTCACGGTGCTGCTCACAGTGTTCTGGTTCTGCATCTACTTTTTGCTTCCGGAGACGGTCGGCAAGACGACGGAGCAGATCCAGCGAGAGTTTCACGAAGACAACGCTCTCGCCATGTTCCTCTTTAAGAGAAAGCTCGAGCAAGACACTGAGATCGCTCGCAACACTGTCATGCACGAGACCGAAGAGATGGTGCGGCGTCGACGAGCCAGCGTGGAACTGGGGCATGCCGCCACCGGGCTTGCGATCCATACGCCGTCCACAGCGTCAGCTTCTCCCGCTTCTATAGTCATCGACATCCACCACACTGGTCCTTCGTCTCCACCCACTTCTGCCCGTGGAGTTGCTCGCCCGGTGGTGCCACAAAGCGCATAGTTTTGTCTCCTTCGCTTGCGTTTGGTGTTTCTCAAAGCTTCCAATCGATCCATTTGCATTGATCTTCCCGCTTCTGTCATCTACCACTCTTGCCGCCCCTTCATTCGAACTTTAACGGAGTTCTGGGCACATGCTCCATGAGCCTAAGCCCAAGCCAGACGCTGCTAGAACGCGCTCTCCGCGTGATAAGAGCCACTTCCCGCCGCCATTTGCCATCGCAGCGAGTCATCAACGTCACGGCCTTCTCTGGCGGCGTGGACTCGTCGCTGACTGCTGCGCTGGTGAACAGAGTTTTCCCAGACAGCAGCGTCGCGTGCATTGGTGTCTCGCCCGCTTTGTCTCACGATCAGCTGCAGCTTGCGCGGCGTGTTGCCAGCCACATCGGCATCGCATTGTGGGAGTGTCAGACCCAGGAGCAACGCAATCCGTTGTACGTGCGCAATCAGGGTGACAGGTGAGGGGTGTTTGACCGCTTGTTGATGCTGCTGGGCGCGGCTGACCAGAGGATTCTGAACTCAGTTGCTACCATTGCAAGACCACTTTGTACTCGACCCTGCGGTCGGTGGCAGACTTTTGCGCGTAAGCCAACTGACGATGCGTTGCGACCATGCCATGGATCTGGTGCCTCGTTGATTCCACTTTGGCTGGAATCGTATTTGTAGTGAACAAACTGGATCAGGAGCCAAAACGGTGCTGTACAATGGCACTAACCGCGACGATCTCAAGGACCCAACGCGACTGGGTAGTGAATTCACATTCACCATTTGTCAGATAAACATTTCAGTTCACCTTCTGACGACGATATCTTTGCCAGGACTGGTCGTGGCGTCCCAGTTCGAAGTAGTAAGCCCACTTGCAACGCTGTCAAAGCGCCAAGTGCGTGAACTTGCAAAGACTTTAGGTCTGCCGAACTGGAATCAAGCCGCGTCACCTTGTTTACGATCACGTCTGGCGTTTGGGATCGAAGCTTCTTCAGTATGTTGCTTCAAGTTCCTCACGGAACTGAGGTCACAGCTATCTGACGATTCTTTCCTTCTTCAAGGATCATTTAAGGCGAGTGGAACAGGCGGAAGACTTTGTTCGAACTCAACTGGCGCTACAGGCACACCATAACCTAAGAGTACGATTCCTTGCGGGAAATCGTGCGGGCGTTGGTGAGCAATTGTGACGTGCGTCAACCCATTTCTTTTTCAGATCTGACATCGGCATTGGTCGTGCAGAACTGGATGACTCATTGCTCCAAAGGATCAGTCGCGAGGAGCAGCGAACGATTGAGAACGAAATGAACCGTTTGGGTGAGTGCCAAATCTCTCAACCAGTCTCCACGGTCTTAGACTTGCTCACGGGTTCATTCGCACAGGTTTTGACAGTGTCAGCTTCCGAGTGTTTTGCACAGGCAGTGTCAGTGGCTTTGCGACAGTCCAGCATACGTCATGAGCAGCGAGAGGTGGACAGAACGAGAAGCTCGTTTAGTCGTAACCAAGATGACTTGATAGTGTAGAGGAGTGGAGGGATCGCGTGACGTTCGTGGCCACTGGCGGATCGGAACCCAACGAATCAAATGCAACACGACAGGTTCTTTCATTAAGATGGTGACGGGAACATGCAATAGAGTCGTGCGATCCTCACATGGAGACAATGACTCATTGGCTCGGTCGCCCATTTCTCTGGGGACTTCACTCGTCGTCTCCCGCTTCCGAAAGAGGCACCAGGAAGGGAGGATTCTCCTTGCCAACAGGCACCAAGAAATGAGCGTCCTCGTCGGTTGCGTTGGTAAGCATTCTTGTCTTGGGTGCAGCCTTGGTGTCGCCAACAGTCAGATGGTCGTTGGTGCCGTGCTTGTTGATCCACCACTGGATGTCGTGGTCGCGGTTGGACTCGGCCGTGGACCCGCTAAAGATGGGACGCATGTAGAGCGTGCGGGTCTTGACGGTCTTTTCGTCCAAGATGGCGGTTTGCACACAGGTGCCTTGTTGCCACAGGGACAAGGTGCGTCTCCACGAGTGTTTCTCCGTCGACTTGATATGGTGGAAGTCTTCGGACACCAACTTGTCGATGATGTTCTTGGCGACCGAGTACGAGAAGGCTGAGACGGATCCAACAACGGTAATGCCGCCAGCAACTCCGACAATGATGTTGCCCACGGTTCCCAAGGCTGCCGTCGATACCCCCAACAGTGCAGTTGTTCCTGCGCTGGTCATGACAGTCATCAGTGGCGAAGCAAGCCCACCAGTAGCAATGGTGACCGCGATGACACCGACGATACTGGCAATGAGAATGCCAATCTTTAGCGCGACTTCATCGTAGCCCATCTTGCAGACCCAGTCATCCGGCGTGTTGTTGACGATCGAGATATAGGAACCCATTTGTCGCCAAGAAGCTTGAGCGAATTGTCAACCCGATAAAGCAGTTGATGTGTTGACTCGAAGAAGAATTGAAGAATAATCGAGCATCAGCGCTAGCAACAAAGCTATCAAGCCGCGAAGCTGTCTGGGACTCTGAGAGTGGTGGGTGCAATGCACAGATTGGAGTGCGCTGACTGACCCTAGAAGAGGAGAGTTCACAAAGAGCGAGAGCATCAGTGTGTCGTCTACAGCAGCTGACTCTTGGCCCTGACGTCATGTAGCTACAGGGTGGCAGCAAAAGACAACCTCAACCTTCGAAATGGACCGCTCATGTTATGTGCACCGAGTAACGTGAACCCGATGGCGTGGTTGTCGGAGTTATCCACCCGCACTTTGGCAGCAGTTGACTGCTTGCCAGGCAGACGAATGACCCACAGTCTTCAAAGTGCATTGAAGTGTGGTGCTTCTCGATGAAAGGGTTGATCTTGTGCAGCATACTTATGCCAATATTTCGACGCCCAACATGAAGCCACGTCCCAGATCTTGTCGTCAGCTGCGCATGTCACCCCAGATGGTGCCGTAGGATGTAGGACGCGAGTTGGTGCAAGATCCGATTCTGTGAGTCCAAGAACGTGTGTGAACCTGATCCGAGTGTACTTTTCTTGACCACAAGCAGGAATTGCGGAACTGTTACAGTGCTAGTACATTGCACAACCTTCAAGATGGAAGAACTGAATCAGTTTGCTCTGCTCTGCTCCTACATTATAGTACAGCGCACTTGTGCTCCTGCTTTGGTTGGCTTCGAGCTGGATTCTTCCCGTTGCAGATGCGAATCACGCATTGCGATCTGCGATCTGGCTTTTCTTTTGACGCGGAGCTTGTTTGTGGTGTGTGCAGCTGGCGCATGAAGTTGACTTTTGGTAAAAGAGATCATTCCAACGAAGCTCGTGGCGATCTGGATCTGTGGCCACGACTGCGGAGCCATGTGGTCGAGCAACGTGCACCCACTCACTGCATGGACTTGGAACTCTGTCACGCTGTTCCGACTGGACGCATAGATGCAAGGATTGATTTCTAGATTGGTGCCAATAAGGCGCTGCTTGATGATGACACGACTTGTACCCGTTGAACGAACAGTGCGCGTACCTTGTCGTAAAGAGTTGCGGCTTGGAGCGCAAACGGCAACGGAGTTGACTGTCTGATGACATCGATTGCATATCGTCGCGTCGTAGCTAGCTGCTACCTCCTGCTGGATCAGAATCGACGCAGTGAGTGTGCGGTGGCCAGTCACTCGCTTTGAGGACGTCTGAATCAGAAACCGTTCGAGAGTCTTCTTTGCAAGCACAAAGGCATTTTACAAGGACAGCATCAAAGGATCAAAAGCTCTCTGATGGCTTCGACTTCTCAGCGAAAGACAAAGAAATCATTGGAGTGTATGACATACTTAGCAGTAAACAGCACCATTTGTTCTCCTTACTGGGGCTTCGCGACGGGTTGCAAGAAATGGGCCGTCACTTCGGTGCTACTGTTGCCGATCACCTTTGCGGTCGGCGGCACCACGACCTTCGGATCAGCGACAGTCTTCTCGTCCTTGGTGCCGTGTTGGTTGAGCCACCACGAGATGCTGTGGTCGATGTTGGAGTCGACGGTCGGACCGCTGAAGATGGGGCGCATGTAAAGTGTGCGGGTGTTGACGGTGCGTTCATCCACGATGGTGGTCTGCACGCAAGTACCTTGCTGCCACAGGGACAACGTGCGCTTCCAGGAGTGCTTGGAACCGGCCTTGATCACCATGAAGTTGTCATTGCTGAGCTTGTCAATGATGCCCTTGGCGATGTTGTAGGAGAACTGCGAGACATCTTCAACGATCTTAATGCCGCCAGTGACGCCGGTGATGGCCTGGCCCACCGTTCCGAGTGCAGAGGTGGATACCCCAAGAACTGCAGTCACTCCTGCACCCATCGCCACAGTCATCAAAGGAGAAGACATGCCGCCAGTCGCGATGACTGTAGCGATGACGCCAACGATGCTGGCGATAAGAATGCCGATCTTGAGAGCGACCTGGTCGTAGCTCATCTTGCAGACCCAGTCATCGGGCGTGTCGTTGAGGATGGAGATGTAGGAACCCATGGGTTGATGGATAAGGGAGGGTTGACACTGGTGGCTTCTTGGCTTCGAGTCCAATGCCAAAGTGAGCATCCAGAGCCTGGTCATGTTGAGCCAAAGACTGAGTCCGTTGGGCCATACTCAGAGGTTTGGATATGAACTGGCTGGCACACGAGAATGCGGCACCACACCGCTTTATCGCAATTCCCTCGCACTCAGGTGCATGCTGACCGTTCCGACTGCAAGAAGCCGCGCTCTGCAACTGGTGAATGTCGTTGCCCCGTGAAGTGTCTTCGTTGTTTCTGCTTGAAGTGGATGGGAACTGCCGCCTGTCCGATCCAACAGATGGTCTTCATGGCATACATGTACTATATAAGACGTACTATATAGTACGTCTTCGCTGTCTCCGAGGGTGTCTAGGGGTACTCTGGATGCCATTTTATGCACAGGTTGAGCGGACGAGGAGCGGACTGATTTAAACATGTGTATTTAACAT
>JAMFLO010000601.1:0-16182 GCA_027475765.1 Paralagenidium karlingii
TATCTTTGAGTGGGAGAAAGCGCAGGAGTCGTCTATGAGAGGAGGTTGGTTTTGTACATTTTTGCTGCATAATTGAAGAACTGATAAGGAAGAGCAAGTAAAGAAGGAGTATGATAATGGATTTGCTTTGAGTCGGTTATCAAAGAAGCCTGTGTTTCCATGGATTTGAAGCCCATGCTGGACACATCTGGTGTCAGGGTTGCCCTGGCAAATTGCTGAACGCTGATGGCGCCACGTGCCAAACACGACGGCATGGCAAACCGCAACAACAGAAAGCATACCCTTACGTGAGTTGAAGCGAGGAGTCGGCAACACGACATGATCAAAGGTTTGCGATCATATTGTGTTGCCTAGTCGCTCCGGAAGTGCCATGGCACGAGCGTGTCGTCTCGGACAACCCAGCTGAAAGTGCAACCAACAAGGGAGCAAAGGAAAGGGAAACCCCAAAAGACCTTCAACAACAGCAGAAAGAGTCGGTGAAGAGGGGAAGATCTTCCTGAATCTCGCTCTTTTCCTTGCTCTTGCCAAATGGGAATGACTTGCCGAGTCTGTGATTTGGCCGACCTGATTCGCCCTGGCGCTGACAAGCCGCATTGCTTATGCAGGTGGCTTACCCCTTTCCATTGGTTTCCGTTCCTTCCACCATGAGCTCATGTGTTGCCAAGACGCCTTTCACTTCCGAATTTGCCGTCTCCTGCGCAAGTGGCTTCCGCCTTTTCCATCTTGTCAACATCTTCTTCTTCAACCATGGGCTTTCTCATCAAGACGGTACGTCTGGTACTTCTGCAAGTGCTTTTGACCGCCCAAGTGGCGGCAACCAGTCGACTTGGCTATAAGTTTCAGCATGAAAGCGACACCAACTCCAACTCCACCACCACCACCAGTGATACTCCAACTAGCGGAAGTGTCGACCCTGCAATCGAAGCCAGCAAAGTGAACCCTCCATCGCTTTCCAACCAGTTTTGCTCATTGACCCCTGGGTCATACCGCCAGGCAGCCAGCACTGAGCCAGCACTGAGCCAGGCTGTGACACAATTGCAGCAATACGGCATTGCATCGTGGTACACCGACAATGCGGAATATGCTTCCACGTTGCAACAGCTTCTCGCCTCTTGTGACCCAGCGCAACGTCTCGTGTTGGTGGTGTATGGACTGCCCAACAAAGACTGTGAGGCCCAGTACTCCAATCGCGGCACCAACAAAGACCCATCGGCGTATCAAGTGTTCATCCAGACACTTGTAGACGCCGTGGGTCAACGCAAAGTGCTTTACGTGCTGGAACCCGATGCTGTGGGGCTTTTGGCCAACCCTGGCGGCTGCGCCCAACAATCTGGATACAAAGAAAACCTCCAACAAGCCATTCAGTTGCTTTCCAGAAACCCAAACGCCGATCTCTATCTGGATGTCGGCTATTGGACACTGAGCGATCCGCAAACGGGCGGCTTGGTCGCCAACATGGTTAAAGAGCTGGCCACCGCCACTGGCAAAGGTGGACGACTCAAAGGTATCACGTTGAACACCTCGAATTACCGACCCACCAGTGAAATGGTGCAGACTTGCAGCACTTTCCAGCAACTCGTGGGCGGAAATCAACTGCATTGCATTATCGACACTTCGCGCAATTTCGGTTCAAGTCGTCCATCGAAAGAATGGTGCAACTCCAAAAGCGCTGGCATTGGCGATTTGCCAACCTCCACCACGGGTTTTCCAAACATCGATTACTTCATCTGGATCAAACCTCCTGGAGAGAGTGATGGCACGTGCGACGGAAAAGACCGCACCAACGACGCCATGCGAGGTCCTCCGGCCGGCCAATTCTTTGTGGAGCACTTCAAATCGCTCTGGAACAATGGCATCTTTGTGCAAAAGCTTGGTCAGAATGCCATTGCCTGATATTGGTTTGTTCATGTCATTGTGTCTTCGTTGCATTTGCGCGTTGGTGTCTGCGCATCGTTGTGCTGCATGTTCTTGCGTGTCTTGTTGAATAATGGCCTCCGTATTTGCCAGTGAAACAATCACAAGTAGCTGTTTCGACTTATTGTTAGTATTGATAAACACAACAACTGGTCCTCCAAGAGGATTGGGGTCATCAAAGCAAGACCCACATTCTCAAAAGCAATTGCTCACCAGCTCTTGTCTTGACCACTCGCAATTGTCTAGTCCATGTCCATCGTCATCCTGGAGCATGATCATTGCTGCCGCCTTCACGTGTTTCGAATTGAGGTTCATCAAGCGTGTGGGACTGTGGTTGTAGTGTCGACTTCATTGATCGAGGCTTTCGCACTCGCATTTGAAAGTCCAGTTTAGCCCACCGCTCGTGATCTCTTGCGATCTGCTTTCTGAATCCGTCGTGATGGCGAATGGAATGCACCACGTGGCCCAGTCGGAGCCCCCACGCCGACGGCGGCCAAGGAGACTCACTCGGTACCACGAATGCTCTGGGCACGTTGCAGTGATGGAAGACCTCCCGAAACATCTCCAGCGCTGGCAGAATCTCATCACTCCAGCGCTTCTCCATCGGTCTTTGGCTGACCCCAAGTCGTGCCAACTCGTTCGCGGCGCCAGGAAGATACATGAACTGGTCCTGATAGCGAATTCGCTCGACGACGTCACCAAGTCTGAAGCCACAGAGTTCTTTTGGCCACGGCGTTGTCTCTGTACTTGTGCCCTTTTGGTCACGACCACCAATCACAAAACTCTTTGGAACGTTCATATGGCCATGGTGGTGCTTGAACTCTATCAGCGCCGGCAACGCCTTGTGGTGCCAGTTCCATTCAGTCACGTTCCATACAAACTCCATGTCGGTTAGCGTTTGCTCTTGCTGCATGCTCAAGAGGTCGCATCTCGTTCGAAGATCGTTCACTTTGCGGCCCAGCGAAAGCCCCCACGTCGAACGTGGCCACTGCTGATCACCATACGGAACGACAAACTTGTATGGAACAAGCAAATCGCCATAGAGCCGTTTGTAAGTCTTCAGTGCTGGAATCGTTGAATGCCTCCACGAATACTCTGGCCAGCGGTCGGTTGGAAAGCCAATCGACTGTAGTGCCTCGAGCTTGAACTCGTCCTGAAGGTTGTGTTGAGCCAAATTCATCGCCAGAGAATGCAATTTCCTGCCTAGCCGCATCCCACGAGCTTCCATCGGCCAATGGCTGTCTTCGCTCTGGTCATTTGGAGGCACTGTAAAATGATAGGGCACCAGGAAATGGCCTTCTTGCCGTTTGAAGGCGGCCAAGACTTTCACAAAGAGCTCAAACTTCCTCTTCGCTTCGTTCTGTACTGCTCTTTGCCGGCTTGTGGAGATCAATGGCTTGTTGTGATGCTTTCTCCACTCTCCAACATGCCATACAAAGCCCAAGTTCTCCAAAGATTCCACCATGAACTCTCTTGGTAGCATGGAATTGTTCCGGAGATTCCCCACTTTGACGCCCAGTGGCAAATTCCACGTGGCTTTTGGCCAAATCGAATCGTTGGAAGGCACGACAAAGCTTCTTGGCACCAGCAAGTTGCCATGTATACGCTTGTATGTCTGTAGTGCTGGGAGGGTGACTGTCTGCCATCTGTACTGCCACCAATCAGCTTCCACAGGAAAGCCAATCGACTTGAGTGTTTGCAGTTTGAAGGTATCTGGCTGACGTTTGAGCATGGACAAATGCTGCATCAGTCCTTGAAGCCTTCGACCCAGTGCCAGGCGATGCGTCTCGTCGGGCCATTCCGTCGTGGATGGAACCTTCCAGTTGTACGGCACAGCAAAGTGCCCATTATGGTGACGAAAAGCACCCAATGCGAGTGCAATGCGATTAAAATGTTGTCTGGCGGCTGCAGTGTCTCCCCATCGACCACGTTGCCCCGAGACTCGACGAACTCTCGCAGCTTGAAGCATTGCGCGACCTTGGCTCCATTGTCGGTTTCCATATGACATCATTTGACTAGTTTGCCAATACTAGGCGGTCCACTATTGAAGAACCGTTCTTGCATTGTCTACTCGACCAGCCAAGCAATCACCATTACTCGTTGCAGAGCACCCCAACGGTTGGGATGCCATCATGATGGGCAACGAAAGGTCATTGACATGATGATCCCCAGGCCACACTTTACCACAGAAAAACAACCGCAATTAGTGAGTTGGATGAGTCTCGACTGATCAGCCGGAGAGATCTCTTTACGTAGCTTTAACAAAAGTATCATGGCTTGCTATGTAGTGGGCAACATGTTGTGCACCACGCTCGCAGGGCCAGTCGAAGATGACGATAAGAAAAGTGTTTTTGCAAACAGGCACAAAGCAGCCCAACATGATGCTGTTCCTCTCTGTGTCATTAACCCTTCTGAGATGATTCTGAGTGCGACAAATCGCTGAAGGGCATCAATTTTCAACAGGCAATGGCTAATCGGTACACTGTACCGAATCATTGTTGCTGGCTGTTTATTGGTTGTTGGGCCTCAAAGATCGGTGCATCATCCATTCAGCAGCCAATCATTCCTGCTGTGGGTCATCTGTCCCACTCTTCCTCTTGTGGAGCCACCGGTTTTACCGGTTTTCCAAACCACATCTTGCATGACAGCGTCACTCGGATCATCTGTTCGAGTGGAATCCATTTATAGAGGGTTGTTGTGGGCGACGAACTAATGCTCATTGTCATTCAATGTTGTTCCACTATCAATTCTCAGAAGACTGCCCACTATGCTTGGTGGTGATTGGGTCAGTTTCTTCTGCTTTGTGTGTGGTGTTTCTGATCTTTTTTGTGGCTGTTTGGGGGGCTTTTTGTGGCTTCCCCTTTTCCATCTCTTTTTTTTCTCTTCGACTCCGTATGGGAGGCTATTGCCCGAGCCCTAGTCGCTCGCTCTCGCCACTTCACATGCTTGGCTGCTTTGTGTTCCGCTTCTTTCCGCTGGGTCTTTGGCTCGTGGCCTTTGCCTCACACCTTTCGCTCTCACAGCACCAGAGAAAGCTCACCCACCCACACATTTGGGGCCAAACGCGCATCGCCATCTGCCCGGTCCATCTGCTGGACGAACAAACCGCCTAACCTAGGATCAGCAGCGTCTGCCCATCGCCACTGGCATCGCTCATCATCACCACCCGTCCGCCCATTGCCGTCCTATCATCCACCATCCTCGGCAAAACGTCTCCAAATCAGGAAAAGCAACCAACGCTCACACAGAAAAAGGTGACGTCCTGTTAAGTTGACGCGAAAAACCATGGCAACAACAACAACAACCAAGCAGCAGCAAGCTTCAGCGCCAGCGCCAGTGACCCCAGTGGTGCCGCCCGTGGCACCCCAACTCACAGGCTTCCAGTCCGCCGCATTGACCGCGCGGCCGTATGTGTGCGGCGGTTCCGCGGCCGTGTTTGCCGCGGTGTGCATTCATCCGATCGATTTGGTCAAAGTGCATCTGCAATTGGCTGGCCAAACCGGTGCCCAAGCCACCAGCTTTGGCGTGGCACGTGCTGTCGTGGCCAAAGAAGGCGTCATGGGTCTCTACGCCGGACTCTCGGCCGCGGTGGTGCGCCAAATGGTCTATGGCACAGCGCGACTGGGCATGCATCGTGCCATTTCCGACACGTTGATTGCTCGCAAGCGTGAGATGGGCGAAGTTAACCCGACCCTGCCTCTGTATATCAAGTCGGGCATCGCCATTTCCACAGGTGCCATCGCCGCCACTTTGGGCTGCCCCATGGATGTGGCACTTGTGCGAATGCAGGCTGATACCCTGGCAAAAGAGGGCGAAAAGCGTGGGTACAAGAACGTGTTTGACGCTATTCTGCGAATTGCACGTTCCGAAGGTGTCGTCACGCTGTGGCGAGGCAGCGTGCCACTGGTGTGCCGTGGTGCTGCAATGAATTTCGGTATGATGGCATCCTATGACCAAGCGAAAGAAGCGTTGGCCCAATACTACGGCCATGGCTTTGTGGCCAACCTCGGCGCTAGTGCCATTTCGGGCTTTGCGTCGGCATTCACTTCGCTGCCGTTTGATCTAGTCAAGTCACGACTGATGAACATGAAACCGGATGTGATCACGGGCAAAATGCCGTACACAGGAGTGATCGACGCCTTCAAGCAGATTAGTATCAAGGAAGGACCTCATCGGTTATGGAGAGGATACTGGACCTATTACACCCGTTGTGCGCCCAACGCCATGATCGTGTTGATGGTCATTGAACAGTTCAACTCGCTCTACTACAAAGCGCTCGGCATCCCCAAGTAACTCGTTTTTTCCTTATCCGACGGCGACCAACACTCGACCCCAACCAAGTTATAGGAAATACTAGGTGGTAAATGGCATTTACATGTGGGCAGTCACTCACGTGCTCATGCTCGTTAGTTGTGTCAGCAAAAGATCATAAGTGCTCGTGCTAGTCCTCACACTCCTGCTCATCCTCTTTGATGCAGCTCTCGACGCGACCAACTCGACGCGTAAGAAGGATGAGCAAGCAAGAGTGCGTGGAGGGTGCATGGTGAACCAGTGAGTGAGTGCGCGCCATAGTCATGTTGTCAGCACAAAACCCGATAAAAACCAGATAGAATCTTTTTTTTTCTCCTGTGTACTCGGAAACTGTTGAGTGGGGATGGATGCGGTTCAGGATATCGTACTGCCAATGCACTGATCACCCGTTGTTCCACATTCAATCAATCAGTACGTTCACACACAAACATACAACAAGATGCGCTTTCTCCATGCGTTCCAGCTCATCTTACGGGGCAACTTCTTCTTCGGCTTCTTCCATGGGCGTTTCCATTTCTTTCGTAGCAGCAGCGGCAGCCGTGGGCGACGTCTCTCCCAACAGTTCCTTGATTTCGTCTTCAAGTGCGGCAGGAGTAACACGCGCGTCATGGCGTGATACCACTTGGCCTGAACGGTTCACCAAGAATTTGACAAAGTTCCACTCGACAAATGGTCCTTTGGACTCAAATGGTTTCTGCTGCTTCAAGAACAAGAATACTTCGCGCGCATCTGGACCATTCACATCGCGGCGATCAAACACCTTGAAGTTGACTTGGAAAGAGTTGGTCAACTCCGTCATGAGATCATTGCCAAAATTGGGCTCTTTGCTGCCAAACTGGTCGCAGGCAAATGCCAGTACCTCAAAACCTTGCTCACCAAACTCTTGTTGGAGTGCTCGCAGCTCTGCGAAGTGTTGCTCTGCGAGATCGTCCATAGAAGCAACGTTCACCATCAACAACACTTTGCCCTTGAACTGAGCCATAGAGACTTCATCTTCAGACAAGTCAGTGTCACTCAGATCGAACAGGGTCTTCTCAACCACGCGTTTCACCTCTTCTTGGAACACTGCACCAGCCTTGACCAGTGCCATCATCCACAGGTCCTGCTTTTGCTTGGTCTCAAACACCAACTGCTCCACGACCTTGTCCTTGGAGATGCGAATGGCAAAATCCAGGGCATTGCTGCTGTTGTTCTTTTTGCCTTCTTCCTCTGGGTTCGCTGGTGCATTCTCATCACGTACGTACTCCACGACTGCGTTTTCCAGCTCAATTTGGCCAACGATGTCACGGGCAACATCGCTCGCAAAGAAGCAAATGGACTTGTGCTTGGTCACGTTCACCACAGCATAGACTTCCTTGCGCACTTTGATACCAAACATGTTGTTGCGGACGCGCACAAGTTGACCAGCGCACTCGGCACCGTCGGCTACCTGCCATACCGACGTTTTCTTTTTGTTCTCTTGCAAGGCCGGGTCCACCAAAAGCTCGAGATAGTCCTTTTCACCCACAAACATCTCTTTGCGCTCCTCCTTTTCCTTGATCGGCGCCAGAAAACCACTCAACACTAGCGCTTCAGCCAGTACATTGGCATGCTCCAGCGTTGCATCTTCAGCGTTGCTCGTCTTGAGGTAGTCGAGAATGGCATCCACCAGGTTCTTGCCGCGCACACAAAGCGCCGAAGTCAAATGTAGCCAGTCCTTACTAGTAAACACGCGTTGTTTGACATCCGTGGTCAAGAGATAAGTGCCAACGGCATCCGTCTGGGCCTTGACATCTTCGGGAAGCTCCTGGTAGCGACTGAGTCGCTCAAACACGCGGCCTTCCAAGTTCATACTCATGGCTTCTTTTGCGGCTGGGTCTTGTCGTCCTTGGTCTTGGTCTTGCTCTTCTCCCAGTGTTTTGCCCACTGACACCGCAGACACTAGCCATGGCACCCACTTGAACAAGCTCATGGCGTCGGTGTGACCAGTGGTGTTGAGTATTCTTTCGCTACGTAGAAGTTCTCGGACCATGTCGCTCGCGCCATGGGACAGGGATCCCCTTTAAAATCGAGAAGAACAAGACCTAGCCGAAGAAAAAGCATGGAAAGAAAGGAAAGAAATGGCAAGACCCACGAGCCAAAGTGCAACGTGAAGAGCCCTGCAGTGATCGCGTGGTCGGGGATGGGTCCTACTGTATCCAAAGTGCCGCCCTTTGATTGTGGAAGCATCGCGATCTTGCGCTTTGAGCTGTCCAGCCGTCAAATTCCAGAACGATCAAGCACGATCAACATGATGAACGTCAACAACTGCCAGCCCCCACGCCACCAATGGTGGCACCACCAACCTTGCGACAACCACCATTATCTGTCACCACCACCATCGACACCACTGCCAACTGTCTGCTTGGCTTGCTTCGCCGTCGGCGGAGAATCGCTGCACACGGATAATCCCCTCAGCAAGTCCACCACTACGGTACGTACCTACTGGAGTTGCTTCTTCTTCTTCAACATTTGACTGAACTCTTGGCTTTTGCTCAAACCAGGGATGACGGATCGCGGAGATTGAGACATTTGACCTCAGTGCTAGCGCAGTGGCCATCAAAGTGCTTCTGATTCCGGGACAGTTGCTTTGTGGGCTGTGCTTGAAGAGTTCGTCCTTTCATGTTGAAGCTGACGGACCTCAAGACACAAAGCAAAGCGCCCACGACCGCCTCCACGTGATTCACGTTAGGGAGCACAACGTTACTCCCACTCTGCATCATCACCCGAGGTGACGCTGGTTGATTGGCGAGACGGTGTGCAATGTCCAAGTGGACCATTCATGATCGCGAGCCAGACTCAGAAGTGAGGTCCAGAATCAGTCGGTGTGGCTCGGGCCCACATGCGTGGACCTGGCAAAACACGCACAACACCAAATCACTTGTCGAGCAACAAATGGCTAAACTTTCTTCATTAGCATGTGTTGGATCTTGGCGAGTTGACAAAGGTGAGGGGTCCCTGACAGATGCCACCACCTTTCGTGACCAATGATCACAAAGAAGATCAAAGAGCCCCCAGGAAATCAAGTGAAAAAAGTATCGATCACTTGGGTGTTTCTCCACAGCAAAAGCATCGTTTGCCCCATTCAAGGCAAACAGCCATTCAAAGCACCAAATGGATGGGAGAAAAAGGAAAGAGCAACGAAACTGCGAAACGTGACAAAGGAGATGGGCAGTTCTAGTTGCCTGCGCATCTCTTGTGATCGCGACTTGTCGCGTGCCATCCGCCGCCATGAACTCGTCACCAACCAAAGCATCCAGGCGATCGTAATCTTCTTTTAGTGGATTCCAGACTGGTGGGCGCTTTGGAACTCCAATGGCAAATTGGAGTTGCCAACACGGTCACTTTCCAAGATGACACGTCAAGACCACGCATTGTACCGACTAGTGGCTTTGCTTGCCCTGGGACTGTGCTACAGTGCCACAGCCGCCGCGACACCTGCCACGCCGTTCTGCTCGATTGACCCGGTGCACTATGCTACCGCCATGGACAAGTATCCGGACGCCAAGTTTGCGCTCCAGGAGCTGCAGAAGCACGCCATTGCGGCCTGGTACACGGACAACAATGACCAGGATAATTACGTCGCCTTGGCCCACCACGTCGTTGGCAACTGTACGGAGGGCGCCATGCTGCCGCTCGTGGTGTATGGGCTGCCCAACAAGGACTGCGAACAGAATTACTCGAATCACGGACACAACAAGAGTCCAGAGGAGTATACCACGTTTGTGCAGACGTTGGCGGAGATTGTGGGCTCCCACAAGGCGCTCTATGTGCTGGAACCCGATGCGGTGGGGCTGCTGGCGAATGGTGGGTGTGCGGTCCAGTCTGGGTACAAAGAGAACCTACAGATGGCCATCAAGACTCTATCGGAGAATGAGAATGCTGAGATCTACTTGGATGTCGGCTTTTGGACGCTCTTGACGACTGAGTCGGCCGGTCCGATCGCCAAGTTGGTCAAGGAACTCGGAGAATCCGGTCGCATCAAAGGCATCACCCTCAACACGTCCAACTATCACTCGAACGATGAAATCGCCAACTTGTGTGGCAACTTCCAGAAGGCCATGGAATCCAAGGACATGCACTGCATCATTGACTCGTCGCGCAACTACAACGGTGCGGGGAACTCGAGTGAATGGTGCAATTCGCGGATTGGTGGCATTGGCCAACCTCCAACCTCCCAAACCGGGTACGACAACATTGATTATTTGATCTGGATCAAACCCCCAGGAGACAGCGATGGGTTTTGCAACGGCACGGATCGTACCCCAGATGCATTGAGTGGCCCCACGGCAGGTGCTTTCTTTGAGCAACACTTCACGCAGTTGTGGGACCAAGGCTACTTTGTCAAGGAGAAAGGCATGCACAAGGTTGGCGAGAAGGAGCAAAAAGAACCAAAACACGCCATGGCTGTTAGTACGGTGGTGCTGGTGGTCGTTCTGATTGCTTTGGGGGTGTTTGCCATTGTCGGCGGTGTGATCTGGTATCGAAGGCATTTGCTGATGCAAAAGAACGCTGACGGGTACTACCGTTTGTCTGATGACTTGAGTACAAGTATAAGTGGAGGCGAGAGGTGATCATATGTAGTATCGTTGATGATGGTGTTGTACCCACTCTCCCGATCGATTTGCAGGCTTGGGTCCCTGTCAATGTCAATACCACAGGCCGTGCTCAATGCAATAGTGCCAATACCACCATTGATTGGTTTCGGATTCTTCAGTATGCGACGAGGTTGGACAGGGGCGATCGTTGAACTCTCCAACGCCGTCACCTTGTTGAGTGTTGAAGGTCCTCTCTGAATGAGCTCTCTAGACTCGTGCCTTCCCTGTTCCTGGCTACGTCGGTGACGCGCGTGATGGTCCCAATCACTTGCGGCAAGCACGATTATGCGTGGCTGGTCAACCTTCTTGCGCACAGATACCATCTTCATGTGCTATACTTCGAAGTTGATCGCAAACCGTGTGGAGGATCTCATCGTCCCCATTTCGAGCATTCAGCCGCTCGTCCATCCATCTCCTGCTGGGTGATTCTTCGCTTCGAGCGCCATCGCCTTCTGGCATCGTCCTGATACTACTCGAGTTATTTGGACAATTGTCGCCATCAGGTTCCGGGCCATTCCGGTGGAGGATTGAGCCGCGGTGCTATCCAACAGGGGATTGCCTTGGAGATACCAGAGCGTCCACGTTTGCACGTCCAACACGCGGGAAAAACGACCAAAATGAAATGTCACCAGACCTGCCAAAGCAGCCGAAGTCTTGTCGAGATACCACTGGTCATTATGCAGCCATCCCGTGTTGATGAAGACTTAATTGGCCAACCCACACAGCAGTTGGCCCCGTTCTACTGACGACCTCACGTTCGTTCCCCATAGCACTACCGGAATGATGGCCAGCTCATCCCCCACCCCACTGGGATCACTCTGAACATGATGAGTCTCAACAGAGACCCGATCTCAATGGTGGCACTGTGACAGTCGATGCTTTAGCCGATGGTAGTCATGGTACATTGCAGCCTGATCTCCGCTTTGGGTTCCACGCGGCTCATGAACTCCAATCGGCGCAATGATTCAACTGGGACAACAACCCACTCAGTAGCGCACAGTAGTAGGTGTATCCTTGGGTGAAATGCACGAGTTCATCCAACGTCGCGACAGCCAACACGCTTCGCCCGCGGTAATCATCAAATTGACCCAGGAGGTTCGCGTCTGCTCAAACATGGTCCAGGAACCCTGTGTGGTCAGGTGGATACAGCTGGTACTCAGCCAACAAATGGCGGCGACCCCACGAGCGACCAGCAGCGGTCTTCTGATCCAAACTGCACCAACCACACGATTGAACTCGAAGAGATACATGCCCCAGAGACGTTGCCTCGAGTTGTCAGCGCGTACAGAAACACGAGGAGGCCGCATAAGATCGAGACGAAGGTGGTGTACTGCACGACGCGCAGCAAAGACGATACTATTTTGCACGGCAGCGAGGAACTAGCTGCTTTGCATGAGAAAGGGACCTCGGCGGAGATCAGAGTCAGCGCTCCAAAGTCACCCTCGAAACGGATCCCTTCGCGATGATCTGTGGCCCATCACAGCGCATACCACCAGCCATAAACGTTCTGTGGTCGCCTGGCTCCATCGAAAGCACAGCTTGACGAAGCATATCGGCGTGTGTGTGTGGCTTGCGCTGATACTGTCTTGTAGAAACTGAATCAGTTCGAGCCTCGTCTGAAGCACATCTTGACGAGCTCTTTGTGCAAGCGACGTGATCTATTGTTGCTCCTCAACACTAGAATGCGCTGTGATGAAGTCACTTGTTGCACCAAGCAGTTCGACACACAGCGTGATATCTTGTGTCGTCCCCGTTGCACAAACGGATTCGAAAGCATCACTCGTTCGAGTTCCCTCTGCCAGCATCATCATCACGCGAGACGGTTGAACGACTTCCGGCACCGTTTGGACACAGGTTCGCCACCGATCGACGAGTTTCTGTGCGTATCGCGATGGAGCAACCCGTTTGCACCGCGAACTGCCACCGGGAAACACAGGGATGGTATTGGTTGCTGGAATCTGATCGTGTCGTGCTTGAGTCGCTCGACTGGTGAAGAGCTTGGTGTTGATGGTGCAAGTGGTGTTCATCACAAGATCAAAGAGTGAACTTGGATACAACTGCTGATTCATATCGATCGAACCAAAGGGACCAAGCGCGGCTCGCAGCAGGTAACCGATCGGTTTCCAGGAGGAACTTGCAAATACCATGCTTTCGATGGAGATATTGAGAGTCTCGTAGAATCGGGAGGTACCACGAATGAGACTCGTGTTCAACATCTTGGAACTCGTCAATGCCGGACGGTAGAAGTCTTGAATCGGTGCCTTGCTCATCCTGGAAATCCTGAAGAGATCAACGGCATCGTTTTGATCACTATGTCGGTGCTGACGCCAAGCGCATCCGCGATCGAGATGTGCTCCGTTAACTGGGGACCATACAGGTTACCTCATTGAAAGATGAAGCGAGTGATTCCTTTCGAGTGCCAGAGAGCCTCTTCTTGGTTCACAGTGAGCACATTCGTCCTGACAATTCCGAGATCACCGGCTGATTCGCCAGGATCCCAACTGTGTGCAATGAGTTTTTCCTGCTGTTGAACTCATTATCATCCAAGTATGCAGCGTCACTGGTGGGAGACACCGTTCCGCTCGTTTGGCGGTGTGCGTGACCGAGAATTTCCGATCCAAATCCACCCAGCACAACGGCGTTGGATGAATAATGGAGTCACCGCCGCAAGTTCAAGGGTGTCATCACACGCATCAGCAAGGTGGTGCCAACTGCGATCGCAGCCATGACGATCATTCGTGACAAACTACCAATCTTGACGGTTCCAGCGTGGCAGACCACCTGCTCGGAGAAAGATGGCATTTCACACTGAAGATCGAGTGTAGCTTTATGGTGAAACGGAGTAACCCAATCCATCACCGATTGAAGAGTTGCGTGAGCTTGGCGGCGATGAGCGCATAGCGATTGGTGAATCCGTGGCAAATAGTGACCGCAATGTCGGTGACCACACTCGACAACCAGCAGGCCCACCTGCCGCGATGAGCACATTGTACCACGGTTTTTCTTTTCTCGACAAACATCAGGGTTGTAGCAGAAGCTGTTATCATTTATCTCGAAAACAAGAAGGAGATAAACAACATTTATCTCCATCTGATGTAGCACAGCAATCCTGGAGTTGCTTTATCTCAAAGCCAAGAAGAAGAGGGTTGCTCAGAGATGATCAATTGCCAGAGTGACGGTCGTCATGCAGGTGAGACAGATACAAGGTGATGAATTGACTGGCGACGTTCAAGGCTCCAGCATAGGTCGTCACATCCAACACGGCGTAGCCACAAACGGATTCGGATCTTTCGGGCGAAGGATGCTTTTGTGCCACCAGTGCAAGGGTGAGGACGTGGGGGGGACCACTCGAACGGCTAACATGTACCTTGAAGAAGAACACCAGTCGGACGCGTCGAATACTCCTCTAGGATGGTCGTTTCTCAGAATTACTATTGAGATTCAGAGAGCGCAAAGTTCCGGCGCGGCTTGAAGTCCCTGGAATTTGACCGCCGTATCACGCTGAACTCCCAACCAATTGAGCAAGTGCGGTGCAGAACACGCGAGCCCACGAACCATGCGAGAATGTCAACTAGCTGCTCGAGTGTGTAAGAGTGACTTTTCAGCGAGAGAACCAAGTGTTTGTTTAGATTGGATCCTTTCGTAATTGTCAGTGCCAAGAGGAAGGTTTTCTGCGCATCTTAATCCCACCTGTTGTGTATTTCCGTTGTATTCTTTGAAGTGTTGGTATATTCCTATGTTTCCGGTCATGTCCCGTCCCAAGTCGTTCTGAATACGTTCTGAATACCCCCTGCCCTTCTTTTCGGCTGGCAAACAAGCGTCCCATATCTCTACTCTGTGTTGTCACTCCCAATCATGGCGCGGAATCTTTTTGAGAAAGATGAGCGGGAGTTCGTACAGTAAGTGCACTTCACACATGAATACAAAGCAAAAGTGCGGAAACCAGGACAAGAAGCAAAATTGGTTTCCTTTCCCATCCCCATTCATAACCACAAGCAACAGTCAACTAACCAACAACCACACGCAAAAAGCCAAACGGAGATGGGCAGCAACTTTGAGCAATCGGTCAAGCAACTGGTGTTCTTTTTCTACTCCTCTTGCTCGCAGTCTTGTCGCGCGGCGGCATCCAAACCCTTCCAGGCCACCAAACGGCTGAAATTTTGGTCAGGTTGGAGATGCGCCACGAAGTTGAACAGCTGGCTGGCTCTTTTGGATGGTGATGGGGATGACACTGGATTTGCCATTCCCGTTTAACTGGCACTTTCCAAGATGACGTGGTGTCGAGGCTCTGGGTGGCGCCAGGCTCAAGCGATGGTTGCTTTTGGCTTTTCAATTCTTCTTCTTCTCCAAGCGACGGCGAAGGTGACCGCGGCGGCAACCCCAAGTGACGCCTCGTCGTTGTGCTCGATTGACCCGGACAACTATGCGGACGCCATGGGGCAGTATCCGGACGCGAAATTCGCGCTGGAAGAACTCGAGAAGTACGCGATTGCCGCCTGGTACTCGGACAACACGGTCAATGGTGACTACGTCGAGTTGGCCCACAAGGTTGTCCAGAAGTGCAAGGATGACAGCACGTTGACCCTGGTGGTGTATGGGCTGCCCAACAAGGACTGCGAACAAAACTACTCGAATGACGGTCGCAACAAGAATTCCTCCGATTATGCCACGTTTGTCAAGACTCTGGCCGAGATCGTGGGCTCTCGCAAAGTGCTGTATGTGCTGGAACCAGACGCAGTCGGTTTGATCGCGAATGGTGGATGCGCGTTGCAGTCTGGATACAAGGAGAACCTTGAGGTGGCCATCAAGACGTTGTCTGCCAATGAAAACGCCGAGATCTACCTGGATGTCGGGTTTTGGACCCTCTTCACGACCGAGTCGGCTGAACCGATCGCCAAATTGGTTAAGGAACTCAGTGCGTCTGGTCGCATTAAAGGCATCACCCTCAACACCTCGAATTATCACTCAAATGATGAAATCGCCAAGTTGTGTGGCAATTTCCAGGCTGCCATGGGATCCACTTCCATGCATTGCATCATTGACTCGTCGCGAAATTACCATGGCGCCGGCAACGCGAGCGAGTGGTGCAACTCGAGAATTGGCGGTATCGGCAAACCGCCTACCTCCAAGACCGGCTACGAGAACATTGATTACTTGGTGTGGATCAAGCCACCAGGAGACAGCGATGGGTTCTGCAACGGCACAGATCGCACCCCAGATGCGTTAAAGGGACCCAAGGCTGGCCAGTTTTTTGATGCACACTTTAAGTTGCTATGGGATCAAGGATACTTTGTGAAAGAGAAGGGTATGCTCAAAATCGGTGAGAAGAAGAAGACGGGAA
>JAMFLO010000602.1:0-16066 GCA_027475765.1 Paralagenidium karlingii
AGGGGGTTCGGCCGTGTCCAAGCTCCAAGACTTTTGTGAGAAGAGAAGAAGAAAAGCGATTCCCACCGTTGTTTCTCATTCCTAACCATTCAACGAATTGGTTGAGGCTCAAGACCGCGTTCTTGTGCTGTTGTTGCGGGTCAATCACAAGTTTTTGGCGCTACTTCGTGACAAGATGATGCCCTGGGAGGTCGGAAGAATCAGATCTGGACCACTGAAAGGAGTAAAAGGAGACAGACGATCAAGGAAGTAGAGAAGAGTGTAGTGACAGAGAAATTTTTTTTCCATCTAACCCTCAAGTCTTTTTCTTTCAAGTCTTTTTCAGCCACAGGATTCTGTGGTTGACCCCAAAACCAACCAAGTCTTCTGGGGAATTCTCCATACTGAAACCAAGTCTTTTCGGCGGTTACGCGGCGATTTGCGTGTAATCGAGTTGTTGTTGCGTATTGCTTCAAGCTTAGGTTGAAAAGGAGTTTGTGAAGCGAATACAAGTCAAAGGGCAATTGCAGTATAATTGCTAAACCAAATTGTATCATTTTGTGACTCCAAGTGAACCACAAGTGATTTGTTCAGTGCTCGATCTCAGTGCAACTGCCATCCAAAGAATCGAAGAGTGACGTCAAATCACGGGAGGAATTGCCTCTACTTTGTGTGACCAAACGAAACTCTCTCTGGATACAAGAAGAACAAGTGTTTTGATTTGTTTTCTTGTTAAAAGTGGGTTTTAATCGTCACATTTTGAAATCTACTACACAACATGAGTATAGTGAGGAAAAGATGATGTTTGGACATTGCAACTTACTTGACAACCATCATCCAATGTAGATCGCATTTCAAGTCTCAAGCTTTCCCAATAGTGGAAGTAAGCAAGACGAGTAAGTGTCTGGCGCATCGATGAAAGCATTGGGAGAGTTTTCGATTAAAAATGGCATTTTGCTGGCAGAACAAAGCGTCGATAACCCGTAAGACGAGTAAGGTGTCGGATACACAGAAATAGATTCAGAGAAAATCGAAAGTGGTAATGGAGGGGAGGTCAGATTATTCTCATTGACGGTATAAGAGAGTATTGGTTTGTGTTCTTTGTGATAGAGCTGAGCTTCTATGATGAAAAGAAAGACGGGAACAGAGGTTGCAAGAATTAATGGCATCGATATTGTGGAGCGCAGAAATGTGGAGCACAGAAGATTGGAAACATGCTAGATATGAGATCAAAGTGATTCGCTTCGGGTTCATAAAGCATAACCAACGGTCATACCTGCGAGGTATACAGTATACAGTATAACAGCCCGGCGAGGCGGGCCTCTACAGTGTTGGTGAAAAAGAGCAAAATGGATTTGTTGAGAATGGTTCGTTGACCATGTCGAGTGTGGTAGCTTCAACGGGTTGGGTACATGCTTTCTCTCAATGAAGATAGGATCAGAGGTTGATGCGTAAAGACATATTAGAATGATGCGAGATGTGTTGGTTTGTAGAGAGAATATCAAACATGAGAGGTATACAGTATACCGGCCCAGCGTAACGGGCCTCCACAGACTTGTTCGTTCAAAACTTCTCATCAACAGTTTGTGGCACTGTTGTTGCCAACAATCAATCTTCCATACTATTCTCAATAGTATTAACATCCCATTACTTCCAAGAATAGCCCAAGTTTTGTATATGGAGGTTGCCAGGTTGCCAGACTATTGGAGGTTGACTCTATGAACAGTCTCACAAAATCGAGGTACTGTACACAAGGGACACATAACTTCCACTAACATCCGACAGTCCTCTGAAAGTCAGTATAATCCCTTGTTGGATGTAGTCCGTGGTTGTAAAGTACTGTACAGGTGTTGTGGTATTTGACTCTTGGTCATTCTAGGTTTTTCCTGACCACCAACAAGTGGAAGAAGCCAAAGCAGCAAGCGTCGAAACCGCCAACTGGGGCTGTCTGCGTCCAGTGAACCAAGCGAAAGAGTGAGTACAAAAAGGGAAATGCGAAGGAAAGTCTGGTGGCTGGCTGCTTGTCCTCTTTGTGGTTGGAACGTGGCGAGAAGTGGAGAGCAGCCAGCCTTTCCGCCTCGGTGTTGCCAGTTGTGTTGGTGCTGATGAGAAGGAGCTAACGAACCTTTCAGCGAGGGGTGCCATGTTGTCTGTCGATCGGACTTGACTGGCTGAGATCATACCCTTAATCACCTGATCCGGGTCATACCGGCGGAGGGACTGCTGGTTCTTTTTGTGTGCGGGTTTTGTTGATGCACGATGTGGTGTTGGGCTCTTTGTTGTGTCTCGGTTTGGTTCGTTGGGGGGGGGTATGACAAGGCAACAGCATGGAGTACGGAAATATGAAACCAGGAGTCGCGTATGCGATCTCTCTTGCCACTCTCGCAGGCGTAGCAACTTATGCCATTACGACGAGCTACTTGGCCAAGCGAAAGTTTGAGAATACTCGTGCTTTCTACAGGTACGAGTTGTATGATCTCTTACACTTCCTCTGAAGTGGCCGGTAACTGATATGGTCTGTTTCAGCGCCAAGAATTGTCGTGGTCCAGTGCGACTTGCGTGGAGTTTCTTCTCGTCGGGAATGGGCTCGTGGACTTTTTCATCATTCCCTGAGATTGGCGTCTTGGCTGGCTCTTGGGGAATCATTGGCTATATTCTCTCTTGCTGTCTCGCGGTACTCATTCTGGCGGCTGTGGGTCCTGCATCGCGGTCGCTTCTTGGTGATGGTGTCACCTTGACCGATTATGTCCTCAATGTGAGTCAAGCATCAAGATTCTGTTCGTTTTGCGTAACGCATGTCTTGCTGACACATTTTCTATGTTGTGCAGCGTTATGGTCGTGCGATGCAAATCTACGTGATGGTTATTTCAATCTTTTACCAGTTCATCTCGCTGGCTTCCGAACTCACTTGTGTCGGAAGCTTGGTCAACTACGTTTCTCAAGATGCAAAGCAGGTTGTTCCAATCATTTCGATTGTGGCTGTCACAAATATGTACACGTCGATTGGTGGTTTTCGTGCCAGTCTTTCCACTGATGTGATCCAGGGAATTGGTGTGCTCTCGCTTGTATTGATCGTCGTCATCGTCATGATGTTTCAAGTTTCTGTGCCAAAGAACGCCTGGAAAGACACCAACGTGGCAGCTCTTACAAACGTGGGATTTGAATCACTTGTGACTCTGGTCATTGCTGTGGTGTCTGCCAATCTGTTCTTCACGGGCTATTGGCAGCGTGTTTTCGCAGCAAAAGACGATTCGGCTCTTCGTCGAGCATGCGTATACTCATGCTTCATGATCATTCCTTTCTCGCTGGCTCTATGTATCAGTGGCATGGTGACATACCTGGCGTACCCGGATGTCGCCAACGACCCATACCCCAACTACTTCTTTCCAAGTTTGCTCAATATGGGAGTGTTTTGGCATGTTCTCGTGTTGATGGTGATCACGTCCCTCGCCAGTTCCGTTGCGGATTCCATCCAAGTTGGTATCTCTGCTGAACTCGTGACCAATTTCCCTGGTGTCAAAGTGTGGCACGCACGACTTGTCTGCGGTATGTACAGCTCCTACTTACTCTCCAGTGCTTTGTACCCGACGAACCTCACCTCGTCGTGTATACCAGTGGCACTCAACATCCCAGCGATCTTCATTGCACTCAAGGGCATCGATATTATCAGACTTTTCCTCATTGCTGATCTTGTGTGCACTGCAACTGTTGGCCCACTGCTCTTGGGGGTATGGAGACGTTCGCACTACATTGCCGCGTTGGCTGGTTGTGCTGCTGGAATGCTCACGGTATGCTTGTAGTTGTCTTGATTGGACCTTTGTTGTAAAGCATGTCGTTATCTGTGTATTGTTTGTCGGCTTTGCAGATCTTTGTGTGCGGTCTGATCATGAACGATGGCACGTTTATCGGGGCGATCAACTGGTTCGCGTTGCCAGAGGGCCTGTACTCGCTCAACAGCATGATCACTTTTATTGTCACTTTGATCGTTCCAATCGTCGTGACTGTCACTGGCTCCTTGATGCTCAAGCCTCAAGAGGAACCTATCCGTGCGATCCAGAACACTGATCAAGCTGCCTCACCAAAGCTTCCCGATTACAACAGTGTTCAGTCACCCGTTTCTCCGGTTCCTCTCAATGCGGTCAATGGCACTGCTGCTCCCGCGGTAGTTTGAACAGTGTTTGAAGGCTGTGATCCATCCCAAACGATGTTTGATGGCATTTGCATTTTTTCTCTTTTCTTCATTTCAATGAATTGCCATGTGCATGTTTTATTGGTCTTTGTTAGTGCTTTGTCTGGTGCTTGTGTTGGAGGGTGAAGGATGCAATCAATGTAACAAAGACAGCTGAATCGTTGCTATCACTCGCCTCCATCCATGATCCTGCACTGTCTCAAACCCGCATTAGTCACAGATGCGACCACTTTCTTCCCCACCAACTTAGTGGTCAGTCCAGTGTTCCCCTCGACCAACCGCCAAATTGGCTGTTACTTTTGACTATCTGGAGCTGGGTTGGACGATGTGATCCTACAGCAGATCATAGTTCTTCTTCAGTTGCAGCACTCGAGTCACTTCTTTCTGAGAGAAACCAAAATGCTTCCAGCGGTCGCTTACGTGGTGGTGCTGGCGACTCTGTTTTGTGTCGCAGCCTATGCGATCACCACGAGTTATCTGGCTCAACGTCATTTCGATTCGGCGCGAGGATTCTATAGGTTAGTGCTGTGTATGACTACACTTTGCTGCATGATGGCTTGACGTTATTCTTTTGTGCTGATGGCTAAGCGCCAAGAACTGTCGCGGACCCGTTCGTCTCGCATGGAGTTTCTTTGCTTCCGGCATGGGATCTTGGACGCTTTGCACGTTCACCGAGATTGGCGTCTATGCTGGCAGTTGGGGAGTCATCGGATACACACTTTCCGGATGTCTGGGCATGCTGATTCTCGCGATTGCCGGGCCTGCAACTCGTGCGCTTCTCGGAGATGGGGTGACGCTCACTGATTATATTCTCAACGTACGTGATGTCCCAAATCTCCTTTCTTGGTTTTTGGTTGGGTGATCAATGAGAGCTCACTCCCCAAAAATGCAGCGGTACGGACGAGCTATGCAGCTCTTTGTGATGATCGTTTCGGTTCACTTTCAGTTCATTTCACTGGCGTCGGAGCTCACCTGCATTGGCGATCTCGTGATTAAGATCTCGGGTGATGCATCCAAAGTGGTGCCAGTTCTGGGTGTCGCTGTGTTCACTAACACTTACACGTCGATCGGTGGCTTTCGTGCAAGTCTATCGACGGACGTGTGCCAGGGCATCGGCGTGTTGTTTTTGGTATTGGTGGTGGCCATTGTCATGATGTTCCACGTCACCATTCCCGAACATGCGTGGCACGACACCAAAGTGGCAGCCCTTACCACTGTTGGATTCGAGACGCTCGTGACGCTTTGTATTGCATCAACTGCTGCGAATCTGTTCTTTACGGGCTTTTGGCAACGGGTCTACGCCGCAAAAGACGATGAGAGTCTGCGCAAAGCGTGTCTGTATTCGTGCTTCATGATCATTCCGTTCACCGTCGTCCTCGCTCTCGCGGGCATGGTCACGTCGCTTGCGTATCCCAACATTGCGCTCGAGGCAGAACCCAACTATTTCTTCCCCATTCTTCTCGACATGGGGACTTTTTGGCAGGTGTTGGTTCTGATGGTGATCGCATCCTTGGCCAGTTCAGTGTCAGACTCGATCCAGATTGGAATCTCGGCAGAACTGGTGACTAACTTCCCATTCCTCAAAGTGTGGCATGCACGTATCGTCTGCGGTGAGTTTTTCTTCCTGTTTGAGCGTTGGCAGTGAGGCACGAACCGGTGACGATTCACATTCTGGTCCATCTGACAGTTCTTCTCAACATCCCTGCCATCATCCTCGCGCTCAAAGGTATCAGAGTGCTCAAGTTGTTTCTCATTGCCGACTTGCTGTGCACAGCTGCTGTTGGGCCAATGCTCTTGGGAGTCTGGAAGCATTCGCACCGACATGCTGCGTTGGCAGGTTGCTTCTCGGGCCTTCTCACGGTAAGCGCGCATCTATTGTTCACATTGTATGGACCAGACACTTTAAGTGCTTCTGTTGCACAGATCTTTGTCTGTGGCATTGCCATGGGAGGTGGCACTTTTGCCGATGGCATCAAGTGGTTCACTTTGCCGAAGGATTTGTATGCTGTTGAGAGCATGATCACGTTCATTGTGACTCTGATTGTGCCAATTCTCGTGACTGTCCTGGGCTCACTATTGTTGCGAAGAAGCAATGAGTTGGCGACCAGCATCAATGCATCTCCTAAGACTTACAATGGCGTGCAATCACCCGTTGGAGCCAAACAGCGTGTCAGCTCTTTCTCTTCTGCATGATTAGATGCCAAACTCAACCAATCAATCAAAAAAAGCATTGTCTCTTCGGGATAAGCTTGGCTTTTGCCTCGATCTGGTTTTCGACCCATCACAACTACCACTAGCTCACTTAAAGGCCGCAAGAGGCCATGAATGTTCGTGCTCTTTGACAAACTGATCAAAAGTTCTTGGTTTTTTGCCCAACAAGTCTTGAACCGACGGTGTCACGGTCTGCTCTGCACCGTTCTCGACACATTTGGCGATGTGAATCTGCTTCGCCACTTCATCCGGGCGGACTCCTTTGATCCAGAGGGAAGGCTGCACTGCCCAGAGTGGGAAAAACGAGTAATGCACGACGCTTCCTATGCCTTCTGATATGAGTTTGGTGGCTTGCTGGAATGTCAACGCCTCTATGGAAGTATTTAGGTTGTTAAGAGTTGACAATAGCATCACCAAAATGAGTCCACGCACCTGGTCCTGTAAGATTATGCTCTTTGTTTTCCAATGACTTCTTCCGCATCAATTTGACGCATACTTCTGCGACGTCCATGCCATGCACGAACGCGACGCGGCCGTGCTTGACAGGGATCGAAAAAGTGCGACCACACACCATTTCGAACCATCTTCCGTGACAAAACGCGTCCATCAGCGTGTTGGGGCGCACAAATTCATATGAAATGCCGGTGGCTTTGATGGCTTCCTCGATCTCCCAATGACCGCGGCCCATTTCCACAATGGATCTCTCCCCAAGCCAGTCGCTGGGGCACGACACCTTGACGATTCTCTCGACCCCGACGCTTTTGGCAGCTTCCACCAGCGTCAGCTCTTGACGCATAAACTCCAGATCGTCCGGGCTACTGGAAAGAACGAGTCCCTGGCATGTTTCGAGAGCCAATTTGGCGTCACTGGCCTTGAACGTGTCCATGGTGTACTTGGATTCGGGTACCAGCTTGGGATTGTCATCGCATAGCTGCTGGATCTGTTGCTCGTGGAAGTGATCGATGTCTTCAGATAAGGCAACACGGAGCCGGAGATTTGCAAGCGCGTTGGATGAAAATGTGACGGTTGGTCCAGAGGTCTCTGCGATGGCAGCTTGCAGAAGCTGCGTGTTGAAATAAGCTCCGCGGGTGATCGGCACGAGATACTTGAACATGGTGCTTCTGGTCAAAGAAGATGTGGACAGTGAGGTGGCGCTGGTGTGCTGGATATGTGCACCACACTATTCAAGGTTCACTCTGTCCAGATTTAGGGTGAAGCACCCATATCTAGGCTGTGACTTTTGGGTTGTTGAGTTGAACCTGTTGTTCCAACCGGCGTACACAAACCATTATGTCACACTCTCCGTCGCGCGCATCCGTGTCTATTAGCACACACCGCATCGGCAGAACCAAGAAAGATATCAACTCAAGTGCGTCTCGCTCAAGAGTCTACGGCGCCTCTGCTCTCTCCGCGTCCAGCAGATCCAAAGTGGCTGGTGCCACCCCCAACGCTGGTTCATCACAAGCTGCGCGAGTGTTTCTCGATGGCGTCGATGTCACCCCCCAATCGCTTCTGTTCAGCCGTATCAAGCCGTCTTCTTCGCATGGACACACGGGAGGAGGTACAGGTAAGACAAAAGTGAGCAAAGGATCACGCTCGAAAGCGATTGGCGCGAGCAACGCCAACATCTTGTCGAGCGCCAGTGTTGGAGGAGAGAGTGCATCTGTATCGTCTCTCGACAGCGACAACATTTCGGAGTCGTCGACAGACATCAATGCAGTTTCTTCGGCTTCGGCTTCTAGTTCTCCATCGCCTTCTTCAAAGCAGCCACCGACAACGACGTCACAGGCTCTAGGCAAAGTGAAGCCCTTGTCATCTTCATTGAAAGCATCTGCCCAGAGCAAGGAAGCATCCGAAACCCAAGACGAAGACCCAGCTGCGGGAATTGATGGAGACACCACCGATGGACTTCCAAAGCAACCCATGTCTGCCCGCTCGGGAACTGGAAGTCTCAAAGACGACGCTCAAAAAGAGAATGCCCCAGCGAATCTACCTCGAAGGCCGATCACGATCGAGTTTTTGGAAACACCAACGGTTATGTTGTTTGAACTAAGAAGTATCTGCGTTGGTCAAGACTCTGTGGAACATCAAACCGTCTGTCAACGTAACAAACAGTACCTAGAGGTGATCACTGTTCTCCTCATGTTGCTGGTTGGGCGTTTTGGACTAAAAGGCATGGAGATTGTGTGAAGATCTGTGCTCAAAAGAAAGGAAGCGATCGCTACGTCTCAGGCAAAACCCAGACCCTTCAGCTTTCTCAAAAGACGAAAGAAGTTATGACGGCACCGCCTGCTACTCGCGACGCTGCTTGTTCCGCTACGGATTGGGACATTTATGACTGGTACGACTTTCTGTTACCTGTACATTACTGTGGATTCTGTTCTTATTATGCTTATATTCAGCACGCGAACCGAAGAAGAAGCAGGCAATGACCACGAAGACACCGCTCTCGATACATTCTCAAAGATCAAGGAGAATGTCACAGCGTCTTCTTCAGAAAACGACATCATTGATGTGAATCTCAAGCGCCAAGTGGATGAAATAGTTCGAGCGACTGTCTTTTCACCAGGATGCGTGTTAGACGTTGATGGAGACATCGTCGAAGATCTCAAAGCAAGACAATACGTCTCGCGCCCAAGAAGAACTAAACACCATCATCATGCGCCGTCGGGATCTCATTCGACTTTGAGCAACGGGCAACGGTCACGTCCAATGCAGAGCTCACTAGATGTTGGTCGATCTTCAATGAATGTTATGAGTTCTGTTTCTTTGGCATCTACAGGTGGTCAAGCCAGCGAAAGCAGCATGTCGTTTGGAGCATCTCAACAGGATGTCTCTAGCAGTGCACCGCCTGAGGGAAGCTCTTCAGCCCTTGTCGCTCAAAACAGCCAGGTCGGTGCAAGTGTTTCGAGGATGAACAACAGTAACGGGGCAAGCAGCACCGGCAGCGACGATGGAAAACAAAGTGCTTACTCACGTGCCAACACCAATGTTGACATTGGAGAGATCATCTTTCAGCAGAAAACGACCAAAGTTTTGTCGTCCCATGCATTGCTCCGAACGGTCGGTATTGTCGAACGCGCTGTTCAACAGAATGTGTACCATCCAAAGCATTTGCTGTATCGAAACTTCCCGTCTCTTGCCTTGAATGATCAAGGAAGTTCTGCTTTGAGTGGATTGATGAGTGGAAGAAAGCGACCTCAGCTTGATGGAAGTGACTGGAGAACCATCGGAGCCAGTGGAGGAACTCCTGTCGTACCACCACTTGGAAAGGGTGGTATTACTGCCGGTCATACTGCTCAATCCAGAGGTCATTTGGAGAAGTTGTGGGGCTATCATTGTGAGCTGACGGAAGGCAAACGAGTGACTTGTCTTGCCTGGAACACGGTCAACGATGATTTGCTTGCGGTCTCGTATACAAAACAGCAGCTAAAGAAGACCAAACAACACCTCAGTCCGGCCGTGAATCCCAATGCAGCCACTCCGCAAATTCCCACCGCGATATCCGACGAGCAAATTGATGGCGAGAGAACAGAAGTGGTTGCCAGTATAAACCTGCCAAGCGGAAATCCGCCAATGCCGACAGCTGCTCCAGGAACCGCAACATCCACAAGTGAGTCATCAGAGCAAGTCTCCAAGGGAGATCAAGGACTCGTTCTCTTCTGGTCGTTGAAGAACCCCGAGTATCCTGAGCGCGTTTTCACATTTGAAGCCGGGGTGACCTGTGTCGACTTCAGCCAAACTCATCCGTACCTCTTGGCAGTGGGCTTTGCAGATGGAGTTGTGTCCATCTATGACACTAGAAAGAACTATGATGCTAACAATTCGCAAGACACCCGACTCGCAACATCTTCAACGGCGACCACACACGCTGGCAATGCGACTGCCAGTGGCAGTGCCACTGCAAAGGCGTGCACTACGTCTACGATCAACAAGTGCCACATGCCTACTCCTGTCGCTACTAGCGAGGCTTCGAGTGGAAAGCACTTGGATGCAGTGTGGCGAGTGAAATGGATCAACAAAGGAAGCGAAAGGGGTGAAAATGTCGTGAGTATCTCGAGCGATGGACGTGTTACGGAGTGGAGTATGAAAAAGGGCTTGAGCTTCAGTGACCTGATGACTCTGAAACGGCTGGCAAATCCACTCTTGGGCTCAGACTCCCGTGCTGATGGCGTTATTTCCAGAACTGCGAGTGGAAACTGCATCGATTTTGCGGTAAACGATCCATCCGTCTACTTTGTCGGGACAGGTGGGTTTGTACGTGTTGCGCTGGCTGGTACTCGTGGCATTGCTGGTTTCACTCAGTCGGGAGTCGTGGTGGCGTATATCAATGTAGAGGACGGTCTCATTCACAAGTGTTCTGTTTCATACAACGAGCAATATCTCGAGACGTACTATGGACATACCGGGCCGGTGTACGAACTGCTGGTGTCACCTTTCTGGAGCGAGGTGTTTCTGTCATGCTCTGGTGATTGGAATGTCAAGCTTTGGCATCATACAGAACAAAAGGAATTGCTCACTTTTCATGCGGTGCGTCCACAAATGATGATTTGATGCTTACCTTGCGTTGTAATCGTATCTGACCACTGTTCAGGTCGACTTGGCACATGCCGTCCAGGGAATCTCGTGGTGTCCACACGCCTCGACAATATTTGGAAGTGTCACTGAAGATGGCCGCATAGAAGTCTACGACCTGCAACAATCGACTCTTGATCCTATCATCACGTACTTCCCAAAGAAGTTTGGCAAGATGAGCGACTTGTTTGCGCCGAATCTTAACATAAATGAGCATGTCCCTGACAACGCCCTGACTACTGCAACGAGCACTGTGGCAGGTGGAAATCCAACTTCAACCACTGCAGGCGGAGCGACAGGTGCAGGTACAGGAAGCGTAGTAAATGGTTTGGATGCCAGTGGTGCTGGAAGTGCGCCCTCACGACCGACGTCAACATCAGCGGATTCCAACAATACAGCCATCGATACTGAGTGCACAACGATTGCGTTTGCGCCGAAGGCACCAGTGATTGTCGTGGGCGACTCCACAGGCGAAGTGAGTGTTTATCGCGTCTCGACGCTAGCAGAAGCGCGTTGTGAGTGCATGAGCTTTGAAGAGCAAGTGGCACGCTTACAAAAGGCCATTTACCCGCAAGATTGATCAGAGACTTCATGATTATAAAAGTAATATTGTGGATTTCGGGGTGGGGAGGAAGGTGTTTTTGTCTATTCATGAAAAACACGTTGCTGGTAACTGGTTACTGATCGTCATACCGGTATTTGGTTCCTTTTTATTGTTCCAATCACCATGGAAGGCTTGGACCAATTGTATGCGCTCGTACAAGAGCTTTCAGTGCCAGATCAGCGCGAAAGCGCGTTGTTGGAGCTCAGCAAGAAGCGCGAAGAGTTTCCCGACTTAGCGCCCATTCTATGGCACTCTTTCGGGACAATTTCGGCGCTTTTGCAGGAGATTGTGTCCATTTACCCGCTGCTGTCACCGCCCCAACTCACTGCACATGCATCCAATCGCGTCTGCAACGCTCTGGCGCTGCTTCAATGCGTTGCCTCCCACGCCGAGACTCGAACTCACTTTTTGAATGGTTTGAATGTGCTCATTGCTGTCATTTCTTGCGAGAGTGGAGAATTGCTGAAACTGACAGGATTCGTGTTGTGGGGCTCTTGACTTCAGCGCACATTCCACTCTACCTATATCCTTTCCTCAACACTGTCAGCAAGAACAGACCATTTGAGTATCTGCGACTGACAAGTCTGGGGGTGATCGGCGCCCTTGTCAAGGTAGTCCTAACGCGTTTGTCTGCTTTTGCCTCGTGCGGCTTGAGGGACTGTGAGCTAACGGAGGCACACTCTACTATGGCTGTGTGTACAATCGTAGATCGATGACTCGGACGTCATCAACTTCTTGCTTCAAACCGAGATCATTCCTCTGTGCCTTCGCATCATGGAAGCGGGAAGCGAGCTCTCCAAGACAGTGGCAACGTTCATTGTGCAGAAGATCCTGTTGGACGAAATGGGACTCACGTACATATGCCATACACCTGAGCGCTTCTACGCTGTTGGCACTGTGTTGAACAAAATGGTCAACTTATTGGTGGAAGTCCCGTCGGTTCGCTTGCTCAAACACATTATTCGATGCTACTTGCGACTCACAGACAACATCAGGTGAGTCCTTCAATCAACCATGCGCGAAAGTGAGTCAACTGCCTTACTCAATGCCACAACAACAGAGCTAAGGAGGCGCTGCGCCAAGTTCTTCCTGAGCCGTTGCGAAATCATACATTTGATGAAGCTCTCAAAGACGACGCCACGACAAGTAGATGGCTCGCACAATTGCTGTATACAATCAATTCGGCAGACCCAGCCCCGTCCGCCTCGCCGTTGCGCTCCGTTCAGTAGAGTTTGTTGGCTTCCTCGCTTACAGTGAACTGTCTCCAGTGTTTCGCAAACAACAAACTAATGGCAGAGTGCACAATTCCTAGTGCGTTCCTGCCCAATATCTCAAATCCAATCATTTGTGTTTGTTGTCCTGTACAGGACCATTTGCAAACCTACGAGGACAGCTTATCCTTGTATCTTCGTCATTAGTGCTTGTCTTGGACAAGGCACTGCCAATATCATCATCCAAGCCATGCACTTGTCAACGGCATTTATCCACTTTTATTCAGATACAAATACACGGACATGCTTCGAACAGCAATGATAGTTGTTGGAGACGTCATCGTCGTTCTCTGTTCCTATACAAGAGTTCCGTCGCATCACCACTTCTTTTTTTCTTGCCATCGGCGTGGAAGTGGTCACACTGGCACCTGTTCAGACGAGTTTGCAGTCCAAAAGATGACCCTGCCATTGGTGAAGGGGCTGCCAGCTCTGCTAGTGCTATTACTGGCTCCATCGGCGCTAACGATGGCACAGGTGGGACTCGTATGTGCCCCGCTACGCGATCAGATTGCAGCTCTGTGTGACCTGCCATCCTGTATCGCCTCTTGAAGTCGTCAAGCCAAGCCCCTGAGCATACCTCATCAGTTTCCCTTTGTCGTCCACTTGCAGCCAAAAGCTCGCGTGCTTTCTGTTTAATGTTGTGGTCCGAAACATGCAGTCCGTGATGAATCAGTTCTTGCTCCCTGATCCAATTGAAAACCTGCGATTCAATCTCCGCCAATGATTTGCTGCTTCGACGGGGCTTTTTGCTTTCAGAATGCACTTCCAGCTGGGACCGTTTATTGTTAGTACTGATGGAAGTGGGTTTGCGCTCGCGTATCAACCCGTAACGTTTTCTGAAGCCATCAAGCCATCCATTCGAAAACGTCACCTGTTTGTCCACTTGTTGGCCACTAGCTGCGAGGAGTTCACGCGCTTTTTCCTTGATGTCGTTGCCGATGATGCGTTTATCCGAAACCCCTTGTTGTTCCCGAATCCATTCGTACAATTGAGCTTCCACTTCAGGAAAAGCCGGCTTGCGCCCTGGCGTTTTGGTCTTGAGGAGCGCTTCCATAGCAGCTAGTTTTTTCTTGGTGATCTTGCGTTTGTTCACAAGCCCATGGCGTCTCTTGAAGCCATCCAACCAGCCATTGGAGAAACACGCGACTTCAGGTTCGTCTTCTTTGGTTGGCGCCATTAGAGTCCACAGCTCATGGGCCTTTTCCTGGATCGCGTTTCCCTGCACGCGTTTGCCCGTTGTGGCTTCTTGCTGGTGAACCCACTGGACAAGCTCCTTTTCGAGCTGCGGGAAATTGGCTGACCGAGAGCTCTTGACTGTCATGTTCTGACCCTGTTCCTGACGTTCCACGAGATGCTCTTTCTGCTCCAAAATGCGCGCAATGGAATTCTCACTAGGTTCCACCGCCAATTTGAAGCACGTTTTGGCCCATCGCGCGAGGTCCTTCGGCTTCCAGTCGGGGTTTTTCTCTTTCTTCCGCACAAGCGCCAGCTTTCGCTCGTAACTCATGCGAGCACTCGGGACAAGACCCAGAAACTGCTTGCGCTTGTACTCGAGCAACAGCTCGTCCTTCATCTGCAGCACACGACTGATGGTTTTGGGCGCCGGCAGCTCCGCCAACTTGAACTTGGGCATCGCCCATAGACGAAGTTCGTCACGCGTCCAACTCGGATTCTGTTCTTTCTGGCGGATCAACCGGATCTTCTGCTCCAACGTCATACGCTTTGCAGGCATGATTCACACACACACACACAAGATGCCTTTGCCTTTGATTTAAGAATGAGAATGGTTTGGTCTCACCAGGCTATAAGGTATTGTACCAGTGGCACTTGGTGTGGCAGAGGTGACACACACGAAACTGGATATTCGTAGCTTTATCCAGCGATAGCCAAAAGGTGCATGATAAGATAGCACAGAAACGAAGGGTGCTTTACATAATGCGCGTCCTATTACAGGCTTTGGTCGCTAGCATCTGGGTCTGGATCTCCTAAACCCTGACTCCAGACACCAACGGAGGCCGCTTCTCGCCAAGTTTGCTGAAAATGATAGATAACCTTTGCCCAATGTATGCCTGCTGAAGTTGGAAAACCATCCTTTTCAACCATCAACAGTGATTGCATCTAGAACTGGTTCTGCACCACCTCTTTTGTCTGCGGCTCGAGTATACATTCAAGTTCCAGATGAATGATCATTCAGCCAGTATTCCAGCTCCAGACCCACACCCAGACGCTAGAGACCACAGCCTTATGAGATGTACCACCAAGTGCCTTGATGAATACCTTGGTTTGAGACTCCAAGCTTCACACCCGAAAGAAACGATTGCAATGGAAATCGACAGACACATATCGGACGATTTCGTCTCCATTGACTACCCCAGTACATGTACAGTATAGCACACCTTCAAGGTCACGAACTACAGCACAATAGTCAGGTTTTTGTTGTCCATTGCAAAGATGTATGTACAATCGAGCAATACTCCTACTCTGTGACTGTGGTGAAGTGGTTCGCGTTTGGGTCACATGGGTTGGCTGCAAGACATGTGAAATTGATCGTGACAAATGTGACATAGTGAGGTTGAAAGATTACACAACACTCACACCAACGTTGTGTATCCCCTTGTAGCGGATCTTTTGATTGTCTGGCTTGGTGTCGGGGTTGAAGTAACTTGTGAGAGTGTTGGGTGTTGATAGCTGTAGTTGAGGGTTGAGAGCTTTCACGAGAGCTTTCCCAAAGTCACCGGGGAAAGGTTCACAAGAGGTTCACAATTGCGCGAAGTGGAGAATCAGCACCTCTGCGACTTTGGCGACAATAATGTCTGCCGATGGCGACTCAATAAGGTCTGCCTTTGGCGACACAATAAGGTCTGCCTTTCGGGTTGGAATGGCGGCGAGAGACCCAGCCAGCCAAGGTTCTATAGAGGTATACTCGAGGCAGCGGTGAGATACTCGACCTGCTTGCCGGTCCTATCTGCTTGGTGGCGATAAATACTCACAGACTCTCAATGGGCTCTGATCAATTGGCCCCCAAATGGTCTGGAGACAAGAGTTCGCTCTTTGGAATAGATATGACGGAGCTGACTGAGCTGAAGAAAAGCTGGTCACTCGAGTGTGACGAAGTGGGTGGTTTTCCTAAAAGGAATAATAATCGGTGTTTGTTTATCTGAAAAGTCAGGTATGGTATACAAACAATCCAAGAACTCCAAAAACTGGATGATGTTCAAATCAAGTGAGTTGAGTATG
>JAMFLO010000603.1:0-16051 GCA_027475765.1 Paralagenidium karlingii
TAAAAGGCCAGAGCAATCCACTTGTGGAAAGAACCACGCAACTGCGTAAAGGGGTAACACAGCGTTTGGTGTGAGCGCCCCCGATTGAATTGAATTTTTCAATTCACTATATCACATAGGACAATCGATCGAGACTGTTGCCATCAACTTGTAAAGAGTCTCTGCATTCTCTATCTAAATCGCAATAATTGCATGGAGCGCTTTACACACGATCCGGTTGCGAGGTGTCTTCAAAGGCTGGGGGGGGAACTTGCGAAAGAATTGTGTCTTCACCGGACAAACAGTGAGCCTTCAAGCAAAACTGTGATCTTGGTGGTTCCAGCAAATGGTTCGCCGACCACAGTGGCCGAAAGCTGACGCAAGATCTGGACGTAGTCAAAGACAGACGTGCGTTATAGCTTAGTGCGTATGAATTTGGCACGGTCATTTTGAGGCGGAAACGCTTCTTCGTTACGTTTCTTGTTTTGATCGATGCAAGTGAAAGCTCAATCACAGCCGGGCGTTCGTTAGCCTGAATGGCAGAGCTTCCGTTGCGCAAATCGTCGCCAAAGCGCTGACGCGTTTGAACGCACGGTCGGGGCCTTGGGAGCGGACATCGCGATTGTGGCTTCTTGTCAAGGTAGATGGCTTGAAGGAAGGAGCGGTCGAAAGACGCTTGGAGCTTATGAGCTTGGTGGGCTTGAGACTGGGCGCGGTGGTTTCTGACGCTACAGAGCCAACAGAAGAAGTCAAGTTGCAGAATGGGTTCCATCATGGGGAGATTAGAGGCCTAGTCGTTGAATAGACGGTAAAGTGCTACCAAATGTAATGGTACCTATTGGCACGGATCACACACCTTGAGCTCAGAGGAAGGCTTGGAGAACGGCTGGAAGATGATTGGCGATTGACAAGGCAAAATGACTTATGAGGAGTTATGAATCAGATCACAATTCTGAGAATGGAGAAGTTATCTCAATATGTGCCACACATAAAAGGCGTCTTATCCATATAATGGCCATTTACACAGGAAATTTTCGTGTGGATGTATTGTCTGATCCGACAAATCCAACCGACAGAAGGTACCATTTTAAAGAAGGTGGCTCTCGAAATAGATTTGTCAAAAGAAGGTGCAGCCAATCCTTTCACTCTGGAGCATCAACAGCAATGTCATGTACAGATTTCTTTCGCGCTTCCGTTTCCTCATTTCTTTGAGGATCTTATGAAGACAAGTCAAGTGACAGCGCCCGGCAAGGTCTGTGTGTTTATCCGTTTGACGGCACACCAGCGGCAAGTGTACAAGGGTTCAGAGCCGCGTTCTCTGTGCCACATCGACCGGAGAAGAAAAGAGTAGGAAGAAGAAGAAGGACACGCTTGGCGTTCTGTGGGTGGCACTGTAGCCATTGAAAGAACTAGGAATTGGTTTGTGACGGAGTACTCAAACTGTTGTCGCGGTCAAGAAGCAATTTTTTAACGTACTACGTGACAGTAGTGATATCCCTGTGGATAAATCTGTGTTTGCTTCCACCACTGATTTATCCACGGGGATATCACTACTGTCACGTACTAGGTTCTTCTCGCATCTGAGTCTGATTCAATCACACCTGACGTATGTTTGTGCATTTAATGTGTATGGAGAGCTCTGTAATTGATGCTTTTATTCGTTGTCAGTTTGTTCTCTGAGTTTGTTTATTCTTGGTGCCTTTATACTTGTGCACCACCTGCGAGGGATCCATCTCATTCTCAGAACTCGAAACGAAAACAATTAGATGCCTTTATATATGTCCGGCACTTTATAATCAAACGACATCTAGAAACTGAGGTCAGTCGGAGAACTTTTCCAGCCACGACATGATGAATCCAAACTCGCTGGTCACCACTTCTTCTACTCGAGATATGATGGTTGGTTGCGGTTTTCGAGCGCTTCGCAGGTCTTGGGGTGGGCCTGTTGATTTCATTTCGGGCACGAATGATGTCTGTTGGTCGTGAGATCGATTCAGTACTATGCCCAAACCACACAAAGCAGACAACTCAAAACAAACTCACACCTTGTCATTGTCAAGCCATTCCCAAAGTGTTTGGGACTCTCCTGCGTTCCGTTTCCAGTTCAGAGTTGGTTTGCCTGAAGAAGTGTCAATTAAGACACTGTTTGCCTTGTTCTTCAGTGTTTCGTAGGCCTCAGCAACGTTTTGGGAATGCTCTTGAATTTGGTTTTTCTCGGCTTGTAAAGTGTGGAACGCTCGCAAGAGGGCAGTCAACTCTTGGCGCAGCAAGGCATTTTCTTCTTGCAAAGATGAAAGCTGTTGAAGAAGTGAGATGAATTCAACAACTGATAGAGGACTTCAGGCGATACCTGAATGAGGTGGGAATGGTTTGTCGGCATGGAAGACTTTAGTGTCAGGGGGACGTCCGGCAACGCCGTCAAAGGGACGGGTTCGGTGTCAGGGTAGATCGTCTGGTTGTTTGAGATCGTCGAGCCTTCAAGTGGCCTCAACAACTCGGTATTCTTGGATGGATCTTCGTCGCTGGATCCTTGTCGTTTCGTTTGACCAGTGGTGTCTTGTTCATATGGAGCTGACCTGTGCAAGAACCCCAGCTGCTTCGAAGACAAAGGGAATGAGGTGCACACACATTCAGTTGAGGCAAGTCGATCGATTGCTCTTGGTGTCTCTTCTTCACCAAACCATGCTGCAGTGATCTGACTCAATTGAAATAGAGGTGAATCGCCAGTTCTGTCGCAATGCTTTGCAGCTGTCAACAATCACCTGGAATTCCTCGCAGCTGAAGTGTTTTCCCTTCAAGACGGTGCAGTCACCTTCGGTGCAAGCTGTACTCTTTGATACCTGTTCAGGCTGGGGCCAATCACAATAAGTGCCTGTTCTTTATCGCGATGAAGACAACAATGCTAACCTGAATCAATTGTAGATTTGGTGAGCTGTCGCTCTGCTGTTCGGTTTGTTCAGTCCATTCAAAACGTGGAACCTCGCTGTTCTGTGATCCGGAAGCCACTATGCCCTTCATCCCACGGGCAAGGTTCGCAATCTGAGAACGTTTTCAAATTGTAGTTTTTAGCTATTTGCTCCAGCTGAAATCGCACAAGGAGAATCACCTACCTCTTCTTCCATCAGTCTCTGAGCCATCTTCTGACGCTCTAATTCGTTCAATAGTTCTCGCAAGTCTGAAGTTGAAAGGGAGTTGTCGAGTGGTATAACGGTAGCGAAGCTTTCGTCTGTTGTCTTTTCTTTTGCTGGTTTCATCTCTTCCACCTGTTGTTGGAGCTTTTCGATTATCTCACTCTTCTGTTGCAGCTCTCTAAGAGCATGTTGGTAGAGCTGATCGGTAAGTGGCATGAAAAGAATGCGATTAACCAAGTCCGAAGTGTCAATTGGTTTGTGAGTCGGATCAGAAACCCACCATTCGAAGTTCGTGAACCGCTGTCGGAAGTTGTGGTGGCTTGATAGCAATCACGTTCTTGATCTTTTTGGCTCGCAATCCAAAGCGCAAGGTGGAAACCGTCTCAGAGGAGTTCTAGGACCAAGAAGCACATGAGCAACTTCTCAGTCAAAATCGTTGTTGTCTAGGAACGTACACATGGGCTACTCGAAACGGTGAGAATGAGACTCGTCTTGCTGCTGCCACCAAGGGAGTCCTGAAGAAGACGGGTCAGTTTCGAGTCTCGGAATGGAATGTGGCTGTGGCCCTCCACAAGTGCTTTGATCACGTTGCTCAGCGCCGATAACGACTTGTTGATCGCTTTCGCTTCTTGAAGAACTCGTCCGCTAGCCAGAGTCTTGTTGACAAACTCAGAGCCCGCCAAGTCGACGATGAACATTCTCGATGCTCGCTTCTGCAGGTGAGGAGTCGATTTGTCGTTGCAGGTCGCTTGCAGCACAATGATACAATGGCTTCTGCTCGAATCTTTGTTCATCTTGGTTGAAGATACTGAGCGGTTTGTTTGCCCGCTTCGAATTATGGAGATCATTGTCGACTACTGAACAGAGCATTGCCACCACGGCAAGACAAACAAACTGTCAAGCACTGCCGCTTCGTTATCATAACGCTCCAGTGATACGCCTGACCTCCATGTCACAAGTCATCTCGGTTATGTCTTCGACATACACACCCTTCTGGGCATTCTCTCGCAGGCGAAGACCGCCGCAAGTCGGCGAGGTTGATGGCACCGGCGATGAACCCTCCGCAGAACTAGATGGCTGCAGCAAATCACGTATTTGCTCCATGTAGATCTCCAGAATCGAGATTTTGATCTCAACTTGAACATCTTGGTGCTGCAAGAGGTTGACTGAGCGAAACAAATCCACGACAAGCCTCGTCATAATGCCTGGATCGTTGGCGTTGTGTTTGATGTGACCTTCTTTAGGGCCAAAGATCGTGTGGGTCTTGCCGGACCCAGTCTGACCATAAGCAAACACCGTGCTTTCAAAGAAGCATCAGCGTTTCCAACCAGCGACCGACTTGTCACGATGGAAACCGACCCTACCAGTTAACTCCTTGCAGAAAGGGGTCAATCAACGGCTTAGCCGTGCCTTCGTACACTTGCTCTTGGCTCGAGGAGGCCTCGAACACTCGATCGAACGTGAATCTGCGCACCACACAAGGTCATTGGTTGGCGAACTCTTATCCGTCCTAATCCTCCAAGAGTTGGACCTATTGGTCTCCACTTCGGCGTCTTCATTGTTGACGCAGATGGTCTTCTCGTCGACGATGCTGGTGCTGTTTGATGAACAAAAGTAGGTCAGAGAGCTGCGGAGCGTCTGGTGCTGGCACGCTGATCAAGTGTCGGGCTCACCACTCGGAAGAACAAATGCGCTCTTCCAGGGTGCTCAGTGGTCGAATCCGACAGACAACTTGAATATTTGATGCCGCTGGTGATGCGGCTGCGGTGGTTGGCAAAGACGCACCGCGGCCACCATCTTCGCTGGTGCTGGGAGTCCACGACATCGAACGACCGCATTTGCCTTTCACAGAGCTCTTCCATTCTGATCTCTCTGATCGCATTGTGTAACGGGCAGCTGCTAGCGCCACGAAAATAAGGTGGTCCACCACAGTTGAAAAGGACCCGAAACGACGCGCAGATGAAACTCTAGTGCTGTGCACAGCAAAAAGCATGAATGCGGCTGGGAAATCCGTCGATACGAGACAAGCAGATCCACCTGCTACGACCCATAGCCGTGGCAACTCCTCATCGTTGCTTCAAGTTTCTCCGCAGGCAATTGAGTTTGACGCGTTTGAACCGAACACTTGCTATGTCTCTACGCTTGTGGTTCGCAACGCCAGCAGCAAAGTGGTGCGATATCGCCTCGCAGTTCCCCGAGTCTCCTCGCCTTTCCGGGTGCTTCACAAAGGCGAAGATTTGGCCACCTGTGACAACCCGACGGTCACGCTTTCCGCGGGACTGACCTGCAAATACGAGGTGTCTTTTCAAGCAAAGGACAACGAGAGCGAGCCGATTCTTCATGATGAGTTCCAGATCCGTGCCGACGACGGGTCCTGTCTCGCAATCCCATTGATGGCTCGTAAGGCGCTTCCAAACTTTGAGTTTGATTCGCTGTGCGACCTCGGCCTCATTGTGCTATCCCATCGCGTCGCGAGGTTTGTCAAAGTTCGCAATGTGGGCTCTCGCTCTGGGAACTTTGAGGTCGAAGTGGTAAAAGCCGACATATCCAGCTCGAGTAACCTCTCCAGTGGGATGAATTTGACGAGTACGAGCAACAACGCGGTCAGTGAGTGGGTTCACATCTCCCCACTGTCGGGTCAGTTGGCACCCAACGAAGAGATCAATCTCAAAGTCGAAGTGGTCGGCAAAGAACTCACTGTGTTTCGTCAGCTGGTGCGCCTGCGCATCAAAGAAGTCGTGCCGGCGAGCGTCGCCATCCTCGGAGGTGGATATCAAGTGGAGCGAATTCTCGATGTTTGTGGCCAAATCGTGGAGCACACTGTCGAATTAGTCGCCAAGAATGCCACCACAGCGTCTGCTGCTTGCGCTTTTAACAAAGCCAGAACGGACTCTGAAAGCAGTGTCATCAGCTCGTTGTTTTTCGGCAGTGTATTTGCCGGAGAAACAAAGCAAATCGAGACTTTGCTATGCAACAATGGGCCACAGCCCTTGGTGTTCGATGTTTCGCTAGCCTTTGGCGGGAAGAGAAATGGCGGCGGAAATGACCAGCTTGAAGACGATCGCGAAGCATTTGAACGGCGCAAAGAGCTATCGGTGTCTCCTTCCGAAGGTCGGATCGAACCATTTTCACATATACCGGTGACCTTTGTGTACAAACCAAGACGACTGGATTCGCTTCCTGAGAAGAGACATTTCAAGAACTCGTCCTTTGGTCAAGACCACGACGATAGTTCGGTGTTGAGTGACAGTATGGATCCCCAATCCGATAGAAACCATGCTGTGGGTCCCTGCATGGTCTTGAATGCGTTTGCGTCCATCCACTGCGCCGATATCAACCAGAACTTGACGTATGAGGTTTCAGGCAAGGCCTTTTTGCCAATCATTGAGTTGACACCGAGTGCAATCGACTTTGGTGACTGCAAAACCGATGAACGGGTCGACATTCTGGTCAACATGAAGAACAAGGCAGGTCTTCCGATCACGTTCAGCACCACGCGCGTTGCCCAATTCAGTGCCAGACCTAACAAGGGCCGACTGGAAGTGCTCCAGTCTCAGAGTATCATCGTGAGTTTCCATCCCAAACAACTCGGCTCCTTCAAGGTGGGTGACCCAGGTGGCCACATGCCCAGCACTGATAATGACAAAACTATGTGGATTACTACTGCAGAGCATAGTCAAAATCGTCATCAACAACGGCATCGCGACCAAAGAAGTGCATGTGAAAGGCTCAGCAGCCGCGATGGGTCAACTCTGGACGGCACCCAAAGAGCTTCCTGGCGGCACCTTGGCACTTCCGAAAGACTTTGAACCGAAATTCAAGTTTATGCTGCCAGAAGACGCCAAAAAGACCAAAGGATCGCTCTACAAACGCTTCGAACGCATTCCTCCATACCAGTTGGCTGCCTGGAATGGCACGGCAGCCATCGACGAGTACGAGTTTCAGCACACGAGCAATACACACCTCACCTATTGCGTCAACGAGCTCGCAGAACGAGCTGGTCATCGCGAAAAGTACCAGACCTTCCTCAAAGATCAGCGGCTCAAACGCGATTCAAAGCACAAACTGGTAGAAGCCACCAAGCAAAAAGTCTTGAACGCGCTTCTAAGCGACGAAGACAAGGGCGAAGAAGAGTTCCGCTCGGATGTGAACCTGGAGATGCTGCCTCAGGGTGGTGTGAGTGGTCCAGTGCCCAGACTTCCCAAGGCCGAGGATCCTCTTTGGCTCCAGAGCGGACTTCCAGGTACCAGCGGGGCTGGGCCAAGTGGTGGAAGTGGAAATGGAGCAAACAACGCCAAAGCCAAGATCCATTTTGACGAAAACAAGTTTGTTAAGAAGAAATTCAAGACGGTGCCGGCCACCCAGGCCGAAGTGGCCCACTGTGGCATGTCGTTGGAGTTTGACCAACTGGAGCAGATCCACCGAGGCCCCAAATCCATCAATTTTGGCAAGATTAGCGTCAATGCCGTCGTGAAAAAGAGCTTTACCGTGGTCAACAACTTAGGACAAAGCATCCTGGTCGTGATGCATGTCGAAGACGAAGGCTTTGGCGAAGTCGCGAAGCACACGACACCCTTGTCGCAGGTGGTCCCAGCTGGGGCAGTCGCCGGGTTTGATATCGGGTTTTGCTCTTCGACTGAGCAGTTTTTCCAAAAGCATCTTCGCTACACCATCAACGGGGTTCACGCGAGTTTTCTCACCTTGGTGGCCGAAGTGGCGCCCATTTTCGTGCAGATATCCAAGCAAGAACTAATCTTTGACTTTAGCGTCGCGGATACCAACGCCAGCATGTCGCTGGAGGTCTCCATCACCAACCAAAGTGACTCAACAGCACCTTTCCAGTGGGACCAAGTCATGCTGACTCCACCAGGATCGACCCTAAAGGACCTGTCACCAGGTCAAGCCGACCAGCGACCCGATTCATCCAAAAGTTCGAGTTCCACCAAGTCAAGCCAACAACAACCCATCGCCAGGAAAATCTACGACATTCTTCCCTGCAGTGGTCTTCTCAAACCCAAAGAAACCCATGTCTGCAAAGTGGTTTTCACGCCACCACCATCCGTGAACGACAAGCACGCAACCTGGTCTGTGGTGCCCAACGCTTCGACGGGCAACGAACGCGGGAACGGCAGTTGGCTTGAGAATGATTTCAAACTGAGTGTCCACGGCGGCAAAAACGCCTATCTCAAGTGCAAAGGATTCGTGACGGAAGTCAAGTGCAGCATCAAAGAAAAAAAACTCGAATTCGGCACGATCGCGGCCGGAACCGAAAAAGAAAAGAAGTTTGCCATCACCAACACTGAACAAGTCGGCGTCACCAACATCCCACTGGTGTTTTACGCCACCATTGAGCCACCGGTCCAAGGAATCAGTGTTTCGCCCGCGGTGGGTAGCATTTTGCCACAGGATTCGCGTGAAATCGCCGTCAAGTTGCTGTTTTTCAAGACCATGAGCATCGAAAACGTCGCCGTCAATATTCAACTACGAGGTGCCAAAGGAAGCAAGCTGCCTTTGACAGCCAACGTGTTGGTTCCTGATGTGCGCATTGTCCAGCCCAATATTGACTTTGGCAACGTCATCATCGGTGTGTCGGTGCCAAAAGTCGTGTCGCTGGAGAACAAGAGCGCCATTCCGGCCTCGCTGATGATGGATTTGACCAGTGGTCAATGGAGCGACTTTAGCATTTCGCTGCCACCGTCGTTGACGGAGAAGTTTGAAGACATCAGCAGCATTTTCATTCCAATTCTTGACGCGTTGCCTGGTTCTACGGCCGCTGACACCGCCGCTTCCTCTTCGACGGTGGTTGATGATTCGGCGGGATATGATTCGAACTGTTCCAAGTGGCAAGTCGTGATTCCTCCGACCACCACCGTGTCGTTTCACCTCAACTTCACACCAAAGCACGCTCAAAAGCACGAGCAGTGGTTTCCCATCTACTTTGTGGGTCTACCAACCGTCAAGGCTGAGCATTTGCAGCGCAAAATCCTGGCCACCGGCACAACGCCACGGCTTTTGTTCTCGAGCTCGTGTATCAATTTCGGCAAATGCGTGATCACCCGCGAGGGCATTCGCAAAGTGCCGTATACCAAACAGTTGGTGCTCACCAACAACGACACCAAAACCATCAAATGGTGCATTGACTCGTCCAAACTCAAAATGGTCAACTCGAAACGCATGTCGGTGTTTCACATCGCACCCGAACGAGGTGAAATCGCGCACGAGGACGAGACCAAAGTGCGCGTTAGCTTTTTACCACTGGATCCACTCGAGTACATCGAAGAAGCGATTCCTTTGCTGTTGGACGACGCCGAATACATCAACCTCAAGTTCAACGGGGTCGGCATTCATCCGCACCTGTCGTTCAGTGAGAACAAGATCGTGCTGCCTGTCGTGCCCCTGGGTGTCAAATCCATTGCCAAATTCTTCATCCAAAACACTGGCTACGACCACTTGGAGCTCAACTATCGCATCCCGCTGGACAACACCAAGGCGCCGATTGAGTTGGTGTTCCCCCAGGGCAAAACGCTTAGCATGGCGTCGCCGAGGATCCCGGCTGAAATCCACTTTTGCAGCCACAAAAGCGTCGCCTTCAACGCTCGCGTCGAGTTCTTTGACTCGGAGGCCAACCAATTCAATCTGCCAGTCGTAGGGTGCACCGAGAACTGCCTTTTAACCACCTACAACTTCATCCACTGTCATCAAACCAGCGATCCCCTCCCCATTCCGCAAGACAAAGCCGTTGGTGGCACCAGTAGCACTTCGGCTTCCTCGTTGTCTTCACCAAGCGGATCAGCCCTCAAAGCCAGCAGTGCACCCCATGGAACGTTCCAGTTTTATACCCATCCCAACTATCGAGGTTCCATTTACTTTCTGAACCGTCAGCAGCTCACTGGCATTCTGCATCCCACGACCAACGACATTGAAAAGGCCCACTCGAGTCGAAGTGACAAATCCAAACATCATTCGCAATCCAAAGGGCTTTCAGGAAATGCCAGTGGTGGCGTTGCCAAAGCAGGACATCCTGCGTCCGCTAGTGCTGCCCATGAGACTGGTCACATCGTCATCGACGGCGCATTAGAGATGCCGTGTTGCTCGCTCCAGGACGAGTTGATGCAGTCGGAGATTCGCTTTCTACTGCAGTTTTTGAATGCCAACTTTCTGCGAACGCCGATCGCACGGTTTCCACACGACTTTGCCGACTCGTTTGGCAAACCACTGTACGATTTGCTTGACATGGTGTGCACAAAGCCCGTGCCAGGACGAGTAGCCAAATCGCTGCAATCGCAAAACAAAAAGGACATGCAGAGCAACTACATCACCCAGTACACCGAGCTTCTCAAGTTTCTCAAGCAGTTTGGCGCCATGGTGCACGATGTGCCACCTGAGCATCTGCTGAACCAAGAGCTTTACGTTAGAGTGTTGGAGGATCCTCGTGCCGATGTCTCGTTGTTGAGTTCCCCAGCGCTGGTTTCCATGACCTATCTTCAAAGACGTAAACGACTGGAGAGCGAATGGAAACAAGTCAGCTCTGAAGCCTGGTTACGGGTCGTTTACCAGGTCATCAAGTGTTTTGTGTTGTACCGGATCACTTCGAAAACCCATTGCTCGACGCTCGGCATCACGGGCTTCGCCACCAAAAGAGACCTGACGTCCAGCAACGTGTACTCCGAGTCGGAAATGGTGCTGATCCAATGGATTTGTGATCGTCTACGCATGCGAATTCCCTCCCTCGCCAGTCCAGAGAAGCTACTGTTGGACTTTGATGCCGATCTCAAGAGTGGCTCGCTGTTGTTTCATCTCGTGGCGTCGCACATCCCAACGCTCTCGACCGACAACCCAGAGTATCGGTGTTTTCAAGTTCTGGAGCCCAATGCAAAGTCTCTGCTTGGCAACGAGGTCATCGCCATGAACGCACAGATCCTCCAAAGTGTGTTGGTGAACTGTGGCGTTGACTTTGGCATTCCAAAAGAAAAGTTTTTGGTTGGCATGAATGCACGCGAAAGCCTGCTGTTGGTGCTCCATCTGTACCAGTTGTTGCCGCAGTTTATCCCAAAGGCGACCATCGAATTCAAAGGCGTTTTGGGGCAAACCATTGAAAAAAACATTGAACTCAAGAACCCGAGTTCCAAAATCATCCGCTACAACGTTTTTGTGGACTCGGGCGCCGGCATGACAGCTTCCCGAACCAGTGGCGAGCTGCTTGCTGCTGCACCCAGTGAGTTCCGCATCCAATCCGATCTGCTGATGCTGGAGCCAGGGAAAACCGTCAACTTTCGGATCTCTTTCCAGCCGCGATTCTCCAAAAAGGTCGCGGCGAGGCTCGTCTTCCAGTCGGTTCGCGACTCGTTTGCCAGCAGTGGCTCCGGCGCGACCATGGTGTTCCTGCTCGAGTCCAACATTCTCAGTCGCAAGCCCGTGCGAGTGATCCAGATGGAATCCAACACGTACGAAAAGAAAATTGACGAGCTGACCATTGACAACCAGTTCCCCATCGCCGGCAACTTCAAACTCTCGCTGGTGCAACAAGGACCAGGCCATGGCGCAGGCGCGAGTGCACGAAGTGCCCACCACAGCGCATCCCGAAAGAAAACCCAAGTGCCACCTACCAAGGAAGAAGATTGGAGCTGGTGTATGGATGCCCAGCAAACGTTTCATGTCGTGGACATTGGCAATTCAGTGGCCAACCCCGAGAGCAACATGGTTGGCATCAAGGGCAACGGTCAGACGAGCCTGCGACTCGAGTTTTTGCCACTGAAACCGGGGAATTACAAATGCCAACTGCTGCTTTTGGATGAAAAAGTCGGCGAATTCCTGTATGAAGTACAAGCGACGGCGTATTTGCCTTTGAGCATCGAGACCCTGGAGTTTACGTGTGACACCAGACCGCATGTCACCAAAGAGATCATTATCCCGGCTAGAAATCCTTTGTTGACCAAGGCCCTGAACAGCCACATTGATCGATCCAATGGCTTGCTCAAAACGCGTCTAAAAGAAGGCCTGAAGCGCTGTGAGGAAACGCACCACCTCAACTTCACGGTGGAGCTCAACTCGCCGTTTTTCTCGCCCGTGTTCACGGAGATCACCGTCAGTTCGAGTACCAAAGTGCCGAATGCCAAAACCCACAACTTCAATGCGTCCACGGGTGATGGAGATCCTGCCACGCCCGGAGAGGAAGCTGGGGGGTCTGCCAAACCCAGTAGCCACACCTCCAAGACTGTTGCAAGAGTGGTCACGCCAAGAGGCGCCAGTGGAACAAATACTAATGGTGGCAACGGTGCGAGCTATGGCCTTTCGCTGCAGCCCAACTCGGTGCTTCTCAATTTTGAGCCCAAGAGTGCAGGCGTGTACAACTGTAAAATGCTGCTCTCGTCCAACTCACCCTGTGGCTCCATCGACATTCGCATTTACGACCTGGTAGTCAAAGTCAAAGAACCCAACATCAAGACGTTGCTCGAATTCGCGGCCCCGGCGCGCCACTCCATCGTGCAAGAGATTCCGCTGGCAAACAACTCAGCAGCGATGTGGAACCTGAAGGCCGTGTTTGATGGCAAAGCGAACATGTTCTCCGGTCCGCCTACCTTTCAGGTTCCTCCCAAGAAGACGGCTAGTTATCCATTGACTTTCAAACCTCAGTGGATCACCCAGGAAAAAGCCACCTTGACACTCATCAACACGGCCACCCAGCAGCAATTCGAGTTTGAACTGGCCGGCCACGGCGAAGAACCGCTTGCGCAGGACCACATTGCGTTGAGTTGTCAGGCACGCACGAGTCTCTGCCACGAGTTTGAAGTGATCAGTTTCAAGACGGACCCACCTGGCGAACAAACTTACAAAGTGGAATCGGATCTACGCGATGTCAGCGGCCCTTCGTCCGTGGTCGTGCCAAAGAACGGCGGCAGCGTCAAGTACCCCTTGACGTTTTCTCCTATTGTGAGTGGCACGTACTTTGGCTCGATCACGTTCACCAACCTCGCGACGAATGAGTACATTTGGTACACGATTGAAGCCGACGTGAGTCCGCCAGCACCTCAAGACACTTTGGAAATGCGAACGACCGTTCGCTCGGCCATTGGCGTGGAGATCAGTCTGCAGAATCCACTCGACCACCGAGTGGAGTTCCACATCGACTTGAAGGGAGACGGCTTGCTGGGACCGTCCAGTTTCGAGTTGGAAGCCGGAGCAAGTGACGTGTATCAGCTCATTTACTCCCCGTTAAAAGTGCTTTCATCGGCGAAAGCTGTCTTGGAAGGTGCGATCTTGTTCTCCAACGATGAGATCGGCCAGTTTTGGTATAAGCTGCTGTTGTTCTCCGAGCCAGCGCCGCCAACCGAACTCGATGACATGATTTGTGCTGTCGGCGACACTTGTTCCCAACCGATCGTGCTGCAAAACCCTAGTGATAAGGAGCTGCAGCTGCAATATCGCATCTCCAACACACGCAATTTCTCCATTCGCACTGGCAACAATGGCAACACCGATGGCAGCCCAGCCCATCATTCGAGCCAGCCCACCACTCTCAAGCACTCCAACTCCATGACGGGTCAACTGCAACCAAGTGTGTTGGTGCCGCCATTCGGCACGGCGACCACCATTTTGGATTACACGCCGTCTTCTCTATCCGAGTTTGAGAACTCGAGTGTCGTCTTCTTTTGTCCTGAGGTGGTGAGCGACTGGGAGTTCAGTGTCAAGGGCAAAGGCAAAGTCCCAAGTGTCATGAAGCCCATTCTAATCCACGCCAAAGTCGGCGAAGCCGCCAGCACACTGTTCACGTTCAAGAATCCGTTCTGTGATATGCTCAAAGTGGAAGTGCTGCTGGTCTCGGACAAGTCCCAGCATGTTCGTCCTGCTTCTGCGGCAGGTTCCGCTCCGTCTTCAGATACGACTCACAACCATTCCAGCGCCAGCAGTTCGGTGTTTGATCTATTGCTCAAGAAAAAGCAGATCACACTGGAAGGCTTTGGGCATCTGCCGGTTCCGATCTCTTTTATTCCTCAATTTGTGAGCGAAGCTTCGGCTGAGATCATCATCAAAGGTGACGGCGACCTCGAATGGCATTACCCAGTGCGCGTAAGTCACAAGTCATGCAAATGGTGGTGTTATGGCTGGCTTTGGAAGCAACAACCCAACTAACAGATTGTTGTGCATGCCAAACGCAGGGACTGGCGGAAGCGCCGGTGCATCATCGTTCGTTCGCGTTTGCATGTCAGGCACGCGAGAACTGTGAAAAGAAGATCAGCTGTGAACTACTGGCGCTGGCGCCGAATGTCACAGTCGAAGATCAGTTTTTGTACGAGTGGGAAATCCCGGCGGTGCTCAAGACTAGCGCCGCCACCTTTGAACGCATGGTGACCGTGACGCCCATCGTGGACCGCATCGAAGACGCAGCTCATCCAGTCCTCCAGTATCAGATCCGCATAGAACCGTTGCGCCCGTACCATGGTTCGGTGTACTTTTGCATCAAGAAGAAACACGGTGGCGGTCGATGGAGGTTCGAGTTGGTGCTGGACATCAGTGATCCGCCGCTTGACGACTTGATCAGCATCGAATCGAGTCTTAATCAGACGTCCAGTGTGAGCTTCCATTTGCGCAATCAGTTTCGTGAGCGCGCGGCGTTCACAGCCGACTTTAGTGCAGGGTCCTCCAACGCGTTCACGGTGTACCCGAGCGAGGGCATTCTACCACCCTATGGCGGTGATGAAAGCATGACGTTTGTGGTCTCGTTCACGCCCACGGCCTATGGCAAAATGCAGTCGGGCCAACTGATCGTGGTCACGGAAGAGATGCAGTGGACGTTCAACGTCAAAGGCACGTTTCCAGACTACAAAGGCAGCAGTTCGGGCTCGGCTTCTTCAGGAAGCCACAGTCAGAGTCAGAGCCGAGCTCGCAGCATGGGCAGTGGCGGTGGCAAGAGCTCGAGTAGCAGCGCCAGTCCAAACGATGGCAAGCCCCATCATGCATCGTCGAAAGGAAGTGACAAGGGCAAAAAGACCCTGTGGAAAAGAGGAGGAGGGTCATAGGCATCCACCTCGAACAAACCTAAAACGCTACAGTACTATGCTTCTCTGCTCTTGTTCAACTTGTGTCAGTGCGAATTCTTATCGTGTCCGCAAGCCCACTCCCACTTCTGGCAATTGCGTGGGTTGAAACGCATGCAGATTTGTGAAGTCGAACCGTGGAATCTCACAGGTTTTTGTAAAAGTCTGTTCAACGCCTTCCAATGAGACCTCAACGTCGAGTGATCGCCGCCCAGAGTTTCACGATGGCATCTATCCATGCCACGACATGTATCGATTGATGTGGTGTGGTCAAAAGCTCCCACCATGATTTGTTTTGTGTGCAACATCGCCAAATGGACTGGTGCACATCACAACACAGCCACCATCTGGTACTCCATGTCAATACATCGAGTCCCCATCCACACTTTGCATCTACCACCAGGTCATGATGAAAGCAACAGATGACGCTGATCGACAGACACACGCACATCGGGTCGATAAGAAGTCGAACCCATTCTTATCGACCCGATGTGCGTGTGTCTGTCGATCAGCGTCATCTGTTACTCAAACTATCACTGACGCAAGAGGCGAAGCCGAACCGCAAAGGATGCGTTGTGCAGATAGTCAATGGACAACGGTACTTTGCCAATTCCTACCAAACCCGTCAACTGATAGCATCATGAAGGACGAACCACAGTTCCAGTGTCGCTATGCGGGCAAACCCTGCATCAACAAGGGCTGCCTCAAGTCAAATGGTGAGCTGCATACGTTGTGTGAGATCCATCGACTCAAGGCCAACGCCAACCAGCGACGAGTGGACCACAAGGGCAAAGTCGAGGAGATGCTGTGTGATGTTTGGAGCACAAAACGAAGTGAGGTAGATTGACCAGAGCCATTTAGAAACATGTAAAAGCTATACATCAATGCAATTGCTAATTTTTCTGC
>JAMFLO010000604.1:0-16030 GCA_027475765.1 Paralagenidium karlingii
CCGCCGACGCACAAGTGCAGGTGCAGGTGGATTCGGTCGACACCACGGTGGAGCGATACTTCAAGTACTACACCGTCACTCGCAAGTGTCAGTGAGTCATGTAGATCGCTCTTAAGTGCATCCAAGTTAGTCCTTGATCTCCCCAAAGCACGTTGTTGTCTTCAAATTGTCGTTTGTATGTGAATTGTGTTCTGGAGCACCAAAGATGGAGCTTTTGTTTGATTTGTATCCGGATCTTCTGGTCTTTTGAAAGATGATTGGTTCCATGCGGCCATCGTTCGAGTCACCGATGGCATTCCATCGACTCCAGTCGTTCACATATGCATGCTTTCATGCGGTTCGTGACATGGATCTCACGCATGAATGCAGATACCGAATATACATAGGTGTTGATACCCATTCTGCCATTTGGTTTCACGAATGTCCAACGTAAATACCCACGTCGATGGGCCAGTCTCCATCGATCACGGGTGCAAGTCTTTGTGGATGTCAATCCTCCACTCTCCAGAATGTTAAAGTGGGACTGATCACTCAATAGGGCAAAGCTGTTGCAACAAACATGCTGTGCTTGACAAGAGATCTCATCTTCACGTTCGATCGTTTGATCCCTGACCATGCAGTTCCACTCAAAAGCCCGTATCTCGTATCCAGATACAATGGACACAACGACAACAGGGAAGCATCTGAGAGGATGGGGCTGTTGGTTCCCATATCACAAGATGAGATCTCCCCTCAGCATTGGTCTGTTTCCATCACTCGCCAAAAAAGTTGAAGTAGAGTTTACGGCACGACTTGAACAGTTGTTTGTGTGGAAAAGAGCACGACTTGGTCTCAACTGTCATATCTCTTTCTGCATGATCATTGACAGAGGAATCAGCTTTGTTTGGATCCAATGTCCGGTAGTCACCAGCCAGGATCTTCCATAGGTCCACAAAACAAACAACAGAGCAGAGTCACACGGATCGGCTGCGACGAGCTCTCTTGGTGGGTGGGTGGGTGCGGGACAATTCCAGGCACTGAGAAGATTTCATCACTCCTCATGCGCGAAGAGTACCTCAAAGATCTCACTTTCACATTTGCCTGCGACAACAACAACGAATACAACCTGCGCGCGATCCAACCAAGAAAACCACTTCCACCGCTCTCATCGCCATCGCTGCCACCTCTGCTGCTACTATCATCAACGCTGATACGACCGTTGCCCCAGTCGCCTTCAACGACCCAAACAACCTCCATCAACACCAACAGCATCCCCTTCAAGATCGGCGAATCCAGGGCTCTATCGTCCGGTCGCCATGTGGCGCCTCGACAGTCTTCCATGTGAACACAGCCATCACTACGATGCGTTGGAACTTTCTTGCTTGTGTGGCTGTGAGGAGCAATTGATGCGATGATCGGCCTTGCACTTTCACCTCTGTAACGATGGTCCCGCCATACACCACAGTGAAGGGCACCATTCACACCATTCGCATGAACTGTAGCGCATCAGAAATGGGCTTCGAGGCCACTGCCCGGCGATGCAGTGGTAGTTTCCCAAAGCACAACGTTGTCTTCAACGTCGACGTTTCGTATGTGAACTGTGTTCTGGAGCATCAACAATGGAATTTCATTTGTATCGGAGTCTCCAGGTCTTCTTTCATCTGATAGATGATGGGTGCCATGTGTGCCATGTGTGCCATATGGCCATATCGACGGCAGTCCAGCGTTGATCCACGACGTGACGGGCTCCGAGCAGCAGCGATGGTCTTTGAGCACGTTTGGCTCTTGTCCCAGAACTGTGGGAGAGAGAGAATTTCAACCAATCATCGTCGAGTATTCCTGTCCACCACACTCTTTTTCTTGCGAGCAGGGGGACTGGCTGTCCCTTGTGTTCCTTGTTTTCCAGCCCTCGTTTTTTTTTCTTTCGTGTCCGCCTGTCGGTCTGCCTGGTGTGGGACGACAGGCCCACATGGTCGAATCAGACGCATTCCAGGGAAAAGGATCTGAGAAAAGCTGAAGAAGCCCTCCAAACAGAGAGAGCGTGCGTTCATAGACAAAGCCTCCTCCTCACCCGCCTCGACCTTTTGTGTGCTTGGTGTGGCAGAGCAATCCATTTGGCCTGACGTGAAGCCACCGACCGCAACTCAACTCAATTGACCGTTGTGTCAACCAGCCATGTGGAATCGTTTGGCGCGTGGACAACACCTGAACTCGCTGGGCGCTTGCTCCCAATGCACCCTGCAGCGATTGGCCAATGGACCGCTCCCGGCTCGTCGCGTGCTGGCGCGGACGTTCGCCAATTCGGTCACGCCCGTCCCACCCGCAACACCCACGGCGGCGACGTCGTCCCAACAACAACAACAAGCACAAGTGGCCTCCCCAGACCTGCCATCGGACTATTTACTGCGCCCCGTGACCTACCCTTTGAACAAAATCAAAGTGGTGTTGCTGGAAAACATCCATCCACGAGCTGTGCAAGTGTTTGAGCGCGAAGGGTTCACTGTGGAGACCCACAAAGGTGCGTTGGCCGGCGAAGAACTGGTGAAAATTGCCGGAGATGCGCATGTTTTGGGCATTCGCTCCAAGACCACGTTGAAACCAGAGTTTTTCAACACCATCGGTTGGCACAAACATCGACTCTGGGCCGTGGGCTGCTTTTGCATTGGCACCAACCAGGTAGCGCTTCAAAGTGCTGCCGATTGCGGCATTCCAGTATTCAATGCGCCGTTTTCCAATACCCGTTCGGTCGCGGAAAAGACCATTTCGGAATTGATCGCGTTGAACCGCAAACTGTTTCAGCGTTCGACCGATTTGCACAGCGGCATTTGGAAAAAATCTGCTTCTGGCGCGCATGAAGTGCGTGGCACAACTTTGGGCATCATCGGGTACGGTCGCATCGGCTCGCAAGTGTCGGTGCTGGCGGAGTTATTGGGCATGAAAGTGTTATTTTATGATCCCATCAAGTGTCTGCCTCTGGGCAACGCACAACAAGTGAATTCGCTCTCGGAATTGCTGGCCGTGTCGGACGCCGTGACATTGCATTGTCCTGCGACGCCCTCCACCAAGAAAATGATCAACGCCAAAACCATTGCCCAAATGAGGGATGGCGCAATTCTCGTCAACAATGCGCGCGGCTCCGTCCTTGATGTGGAAGCCGTCGCTGAAGCCATTAAGAGCGGCAAACTGCAAGGAGCAGCTGTCGATGTGTTCCCGCACGAGCCTGCCAACAATGGTGATCCGTTTGATACGCCGCTTCGCAACCTACCCAATGTCATCTTGACGCCCCATATCGGTGGAAGCACGGAAGAGGCTCAAGAGAACATTGCCGTGGAAGTGGCCAGCAAGCTGATTCGCTACATCAACAACGGCTCGACCAACACTTCGGTGAATCTTCCCGAACTGGACATGGCACCGATTCGGCCAAACTCGATGCGCATTCTGCATATGCACCAAAATGTCCCCGGTGTTTTGGGCAAGATTCACACAGTTCTTTCGGACTATGGCATCAATGTGACTTCCCAGTACCTTCAATCGGATCCCAAGCACGGCTACATCGCGTTGGAAGTCGAGCGGTTCCATGCCAAACTCGTGACCCGCGAACTCAAGAAAATCAAAGAAACCATTTTCTTACGCACGCTCATTTAAAATCGGAGCACGTCCGCACCGGTGTTCATCCCAGTTTGTGAGTGGAAAGTGCGTCAACTGATCAAATGAATGGAAAGGATGGATGGGGGTGGAGTTGCAAGAGCAAAAGGATTTGTGTGACAAGTGTCTAAGAAAAAGTGAAAGGAGTAGAGGCATCGATCAAACGCTGAAATGAATAGACGACGTTTAAACTCTTTGATGGCAAGCACCAATGAATGAAACGGAACAATCACGAGCGACCTCGCCTTTCGTTGGTTTGGCATCATTTCGTCATCGCAGAACAAGCATTCATCGTGATTGTGGAACGGACCCACATCGTGTTCCACTCCAGGCGCCACACTTTGGTTGCAGATGTAGAAAGCCTCATGTGGTCCACACCAGGATCCCTTCACAACGGAAGAAATCGAAGAGCACAACAAGTATGACCTTGTCAATGCTGCAACAAGCCAAGTCCCTTCCAAGTGATGCACTGATTCCTCGCATTGGCTTGGGTGTCTACCAGAGCCAACCCGGTGCCCAGACCTACGACGCCGTGAAAAGCGCGCTGGCCCTGGGCTACCGCCACATTGACACGGCGCAAATCTATCAGAACGAAGCTGACGTGGGCAAGGCCGTGGCGGACTCGCGTATTCCACGTCACGAGATTTTCATCACTTCTAAGCTCTGGATCTCCAATTTTGGCTACGAAAAGGCCATCAAAGCCATCAAAAAGTCCAACGATTTGCTCGGTGGTAAATACATTGATTTGATGCTCCTGCATGCGCCCGGGGAACCCCAATTGCGCGCCGAAACATGGCGAGCTATGGAGCATTTGCGAGCCGAAGGCGTGATTCGCGACATTGGCGTCTCCAATTTCGGTCAAAATCATCTCGAAAAGCTCGCGGAAACTGAAAAAGTCAAACCCTGCATCAATCAGATCGAGGTGCACCCGTGGCTGCAACGCCGAGAGCTGGTGGCGTTCTGCCGAGCACAGGGCATTCTGGTCGAAGCGTACTCACCACTGGCCAAAGCCACAAAATTGAGTGATCCCGTGGTTTTGCAAGTCGCCAAAGAATTGGGCAGCAACGTTTCAACGGCCCAAGTGCTGATCGCGTGGAGCCTTGCGAAAGACTTCATCACTTTGCCCAAATCGGTGCATGCGGATCGTCAAAAGCAGAATCTGGACGCCGTGAAGTTGCAATTGACACCCCAGCAAATAGCCAAGTTAGATGCTTTGGAGGAGTATTTGGTGACGGGATGGGATCCGGTCACTTCGCACCCGGTGTGAGCATCGTCGTTTTTTGCGCCTTGTTTAGTGGGTGCTACTTGGCATTTCTTTGTGAGTAAGAGTGATCCAACAACACGACTCTGCGTTTTCCCTAAAACGCACGACGAATTGTGTTGTGTCCTCCGTTTATGGTTTGTGTTGGGTTTATCGCAGTGTCGATAGTGTTGATAGACGTGGTGCTGGCCGCACAATCAACACACGAAGAACAAAACTCAGCGGATCCAAAACACAACATCAACTTGACAAACGCTACAAATTAGAAACATCGATAAACCATAAGATGAACTACGAGCTATTCCTATCCTGTTCACAATGCGATGCCTTTCATCGCCAATAAAAAAAAGATTCGACGAGGCACGTTTCGAGCTTTTTGCCAGGTCCTTGCACATCTTCTTCGGAGGAAGTAAACTGCAAAGCAGCTTTCCTGAAGCACACCCACCAAGGGGTGAAAATGAAAAAATGATCAGAGCGATAGCAAAAACCCACGGCCTGCAGCCGTACGTGCAGTTGACAGCGAGGCACCTCAGCTCGTCTTTTTTCGGTTGTTCTCGTGTGGGTCGTTTGTTGCCCGGGCACTGGCTCATGGGGAGTCTTCCATGGGCATAATCACCGAGATCGACTCAACATGCTGTTGTAGTTGCTGTTGTTGCTCCTGGGCGTCACGTCTTGATAAAATAAACTGCGCTACTCGTTCGGCATTCACCACGAAATCCAACCAGATCTCATGTTTGTCATGCTTCTGCAATCTCTGAACCACGGACTTGGACTCAACGCACGAAGAAGACGACGCCACTTCAATGGCCACCGAGTTGAGATTCTCGGCGGGGCCACCATCAAAGCATCCTTTGTGCACGGTAACATCGCACACTTGATCAATCGGAATCTGCATCTCATAATCACGGCAGCACCCAGCGGCGCCTCCACGAACCAACTTGACTTGGGTCGGGGTGATGGTACATCGTTGTCGGCGCATGCCTTTGCAGATCAGCGCCACCAGCAGCATGCCGACCACAAAAATGGCCCCACAGAGCATGAAAAAACTGTTCAACGGGGAATGGGGCATCCAGAATTGCATTCTCTGGTTGCCGAGATTTGATCCACTCTCGATTAGAACAACGCATACCATGGTGACCATAAATAGCAATAAACTGCCCACCACCACGGCGCCACAGACTAGTCGTCTTCCTGCGCGAACGAAGTCAAATTCCACTTCCATGTGCGAAGCGGTGGTGGAGTTAGCACTATCACGCCACGAGCCGGAACCGTTAGTGAACTGGTGCTGTTGGGGATGTGAATGGAGTTGATGGTTGTCACTATGAGCTGTGGGCGGTTCCATGTCGGGTTCTAGGGGCTCATCTGGCACTCGGCCCTCGCCCAGCATGGGCTCTCGAAGGGTCTGCATAGTGCTGGCACATCCACTGGTGACGGTCAGCGACGAAGAAGCCGGCGATTTGGACCGAAATGGCATCAATCGCAGACACTTTGGCTGGTTTCTTGGCCCTCGGCACTCTGTTTGTTGACCGAGTCACGAGTCAGTCAGCCAGTTGGAATGAGTTGTATAGTTTATCCAAGTCAACAAGAACCCCAAGGAAGCTCGTCCTCGTTTGTTTGGCGCTGTTCCCTGCTGGTTTCCTCTTCCTAAAATTTTAATCGAAAAGGAGGATAGAATGATGGTCTCCATACAGTAAGTATCAGAGCACAAACTAAAACTGGGAACTCGCTCTTTACAGGACACGGCTTGACGTACTTTTGGCCAATCATATTGCCCAAAGGGTTCATCACGTGCAGCGGATGGCTGAGAAACCTTGAGGGCTAGGGAGAGATGCATCGTAATCATCGCACCCATGTGGAGACATGAAGAACTGTGGGCTTATCCGTTTTGAAACGATTATTTGATATGACAGGTATCATATATATTTCACTACCCGTAGTTGTTGAGTCATTATTGTACTCAATAAAACAGGGAATGGATTGTCGGGATGAATTGACTGGATACAAAAGCCTGCGCGAAGTGAGGTGAGTCAAACGCTTCGCTTCGCATATGATTTCGCAGGAAGTGCCAGCATTGGTCGAAAACGCTACGACTTCAACTCCACGCCAGGCACAAAAGTGGCTAGCGATCTTTTGATCCGAGCAGCGCAATGGGATTTCGTTGGTTCGCCATCACAAGAAGTATATTCGCATCATCAGAAGCCTCTTCGCATCAACTCAAACGCACAACCTTGCGCTGTGGAATTGCGCAATCTCTTTCTGAGTGTCTTTGCATGTTCAGCTGCATGATTGATTGATTGCTGGATGGCGACGAACTCCTTGACATGTCGCATCATGCGGTGACATTCTCTGTCGCACAGCACGAAAGCAGCCGACAAACGGAATGGAGAATCCTGGCTTCGGTCATCTCAGCAGATTCAGATCCGTTGTGTAAACTGAACGACAGCTGTTCGTTGATGCATCAGTGGAGTGAATATGCCTGAATGACTCAGTTTGAGGTCTTTTCAAAGTTTTGAGAGTGCTTTTCAACACCCACAAGATGCAGGCGATCATGTAGTCCACCCCACCCACCAATTGCTGTCTCAACGCTCAGTGTAAGGACGATGGGTTCACGCTTGAAGAAAGCAAAGGGTTGCATTCATCCACTTTTCCGGGGACTTTGGTTTTTTTTTTACAAATCTGTCAAATCAAAATATCAAAAAAAATCTAGACCAACTCAAAGCCACCAAGCTAAAGTGCCCAATAGCACGACCCACGCCAACTGCTCAGGACTGCTGGCCACTGTAGCACTGTGAGGCTTCTTACCCGAACCAGTGCCTGGTGATCCCGTAGGTGAATCTGCAGTGGTATCGGATTCGCCAGCTACCGTGGTCGGATCCACAGGCTTTTTGGTCAAAAATGCCTTGACGTTGCTGCCAGTTTCACGACCAGCGTACATGATAAACCCGTACGGGTTGACGGTGCCCTCTTTCATGAGACTGCCGTCGCCCACAAAGATGTTGCTGGCACCAATCACGCGGAATTGCTCATCGGCGCAGCGATTCTTGTCGCTGGCACTGGATGAAGTGTAGCAAGTGCCCCCAAAGTGATGAGTGACCTTGTTGGCATTGCCCGCGACCCAGTCCTTGAACGGCTGACCTTCCTTGGCCGAAATGAACTTGGCACCGGCCTTTTCCATTGTTTCCACAATCTTGGTGGCCCACGACTGCATGGCTTCCATGTCATTGGACGTCGCCAAGTACAAGGACTTTTTGGTCAGGCCTTGCCATTTGCCATCCGAGCTGAACGACGCAAAGTCACGGGCTTCGGGGTTGTTCACATACAAAGAAGTTGCAAAACTGTGGGAGACATTGGCGAGCTCCACAAACCCGGAAGGAAGCAGCGTCAATTGGAATTGGTATTTGCGACCATTCACAGGGTAGTTTTCATACCCAATCATGAGTGGTCCAGGGCTGGACCAAGGACCATTGTGGTCCTTGGTCATGTACTCCTTGATGGCAGCTTCAGGTCGGGTGCCATAGTTAAACGGCTCCATGTCGGGATGCGTGAAAGACGCAAAGACCACATTGGTGTCGAACAAGTTCTTGCCCACATTGTCATTGACGACCCAACCATCTCCAGAGCTCGACGCCTTGACACCTGGGAAATTGCCCAACTTGTTGAGCAATTCCAGCTGGTCCTTGGGACCAATGCCACTCTGAATCAGCACTTTTGGTGTGTTCAACGCCCCGGCAGCTACGATCACTGCACCGCGATCGGTCAGATCCACTTGGGTGTCGTTGTTGTACATCACACCCGTGGCTTTGCCCTTGGATTGAATGATGTAGTTGACGGTGGCCGAAGTGACGAGCTTGTAGTTGTTGCGAGATTTCATGGCACCATAAAAAGTCTTGGCGGGCACATCGCGTTGGCCATCTTTGATGGTGTACGGCGCATGGCCAAAAGTTTTGTGCTTGTTGTTGCGTGCTTTCTCATCATTAATCTTCTGCTCAGAGTACCCAGCGTCCTTGAGTGCAGCACTAACAATCTTGTAGCCACTTGGCAGCACATACGAGCCATCTGGAGACGGGGCATCAGTGACGCCATATAGTTTCTCGTTTTCAGCGAAGAGCTCGTTGATGTGTTCGGGCTTGAACGGCCAGTTCATGTCGGTTGCATACGAGTCTGGCGGCTGGAAATACAGCGACGCATGGATCGATGAGCACCCACCCACCATTTTGCCTAGCCACATGTACGGCCCTTCAATGCCATCCATGCGGTACTTTTCGTTGGCCGGGTTGTAGATCACACTGGAGTATTCACCAGGGATATCAAACTTGGTCAACGGTTCGCTGCCCACATACGACGGCGAGTCTCTTCCTCCCGTTTCCCAGACCGAAGGAAGCCCGGCTTCCAACATGAGCACGGATACGTCCGAGTCTCGCGAGAGAAATTCCGCCGCCGAGAGCCCTGCGGCACCACTTCCGATGATGATCACATCGTATTTGTCCGCGAGCGCTCGGGAGAGACTGCAGATGCCAAGCACAGACAGCGCAGTGGAAGAAACCAATCTCATGAGGCACCGATTTGCACGCAAGAGGACCCCACCAAGTGAACTGTATCAACCAAACTCACGACGAGTGAGAGAGTGAGAGAATGATGGCAAATCAACCAATGAGCAGGGTAGACAGAGAAGGAGGCGTTGAGGTCCCAGTTGGTTTGGCTCTCTTTGACAAAACACGCCACATGGTGCAGCTCAGCTCCACCACGTAATTCCATACAGTTCCTCTCGGCACCCCGCCGAGTCATTTGAAAACACAGAGAAGAGCGAACTTTTGTTCTCGAGATCCAGCTGGAAAGTGGGGTCTCGCGTTGTAGGGTTTTGCATTCAAGTTGGAGTGGTGGCTCGGGTGCTGAGGTGAGAACGAAAAAATTGGGATGGTATACATTTGTCCATATTATCCGGGCCAGCGGCTTTCGTGGCTCCACTGGATTGTGCGAAACGACGACGAAAAGAAACGGCGGGGCGGTTCAGTGTTTTTGCTTCCGCAAAGCGTATCTTCTCATGGGCCAACGGCTCAATTTGGTGGATAAAATGGAAGGTTTGGTGGATGGGGGGGGGGGGGGGCCTTTGGGATGGCTGCTACTGTTACTACACGTCGACCACACACAGAAAGAGCATGCGCAGTGGTGCAATGGGCGATGGGCGATGAGCAATGGGTGCCATGTGATCGGACTCATCCCCACATGCTTGATTGTCAAAGGGGATTTGCAATGCTTTCGTGATCGCATTGACGATGCGTGCATTTGGTTGTTGTGCCTTTTGTAGTATTTCAGTGACGAATCAGACCGTCCGCGATGATCTGATTCGCCGTCGTTTTTTGGCAATGGTTCAACTATCATGGGTCGTCGCTGATTGGCCAAAAAATTCTCCTTGGAGACCGCTGATTGGTTAAAATACTGTCGCTTTCTTGCTTTGCTGAAGTGTTCTTCTCCTCATCATCATTCCGCACCTGCGCAGTGACAGTGTGGGTCTTCTGCTTCTCCAGCGCTACTTCTCTCTTTCCCGGTTGGCCTTCCTCAATGCAAAGGCGCTGGCCATTTTGCATTGGTCTTATTCTTGTTCTGGTGCTGTCAACTGCTTTTGTGGTAACAACACACGCCGTGGATTTCCACATGGACGTCCAGATGGAACGTAAAGTCGAACACCAATTGCTTGAAGCCATTCAACGCGATGGCGAAGCCAAAGTGCGCGCCAATATCATGATCCAATTGCAATCACCAAGTGAGATCATTGACCAAACTGACGACGCTGCGTGTGGTCAGAGTCGCGCTGAGAAAACCACCTGCATGGTGGATTCGCTTGAAAAGTTTGCCGAACAAAACCAACAACGCGTCAAAGAAGTACTGAATGCCAATCCAAACGAGTTCCAGGCGCCACCCACTTTCTTTTGGATCAACAACAGTGTGTCCGTCAAGCAAGCAAGTGGTAAACTGATTCGCTTGCTGGCACAAATCGAGCAAGTCAAGCACATTCGAGGCGAGTTGGTGTTCCAGTTGTATGACGGTTCCAAACAGCAACAGCAAGAAGACGAAGAAGGCGATCGGTTGTGGTGAACTCACGAGCTATCAGTCAGCGTTGTGTGTCTTGTGTGTGTCGGTAACAAAAGCGCACGGTTTTGGGTTTTTTGGTCAATGAAAATGCACGTTTTTCTTTGCTTGATGGGCGTTCTGACTATTAATAATCATCGTGTCGGGGAACCCCCTCGCTGCTTCGTTGTTTCTTCGCATCATTGAGGTGCCGGTTCCCTTTCCTTGCCGAGCTACTCGTTTGTTGTGGTATTGGGTGGGGTGCCGAAGGAGACAACCAACCATGACGTCTTTGAATGGGCGTGCATCACCTGGTGCTCCTCCAGTCTGCTTCAGCTCTAGTAATGCCAATAGGCGAAGCAGATTGGCCAAATCCATCGCGTTTGCCAAAACAAGTGCATCCCAACACGCCATTCTGACGCGCAACCCGCTGCTCAAGACCATCTCCAAAGAAGTCACCTCGGACAAGTTGCTGGATTTGCTGGTGGTCAAATGCTGTGCCGTGGGCGAAGTGCTGTGGCATTGTGGACAATTGGCGAGTGACATTTGCTTTGTCGTGTCCGGAGGACTCGTAGTGTCCTCGCGATTGTTACCGAGCCAAGCAATGCCCCAACAACATCCCATCCGCCATGAAGAACCCACCACACGCGAGGAGCAAGAGCAAGCAGACGATCATTTCTACGAAAGAGTCTTTCGTGCCGGTGGGTACGTGGGTGCCAAAAGTGTGGCGTCCAACCAAGCTCTCGCGTACACCATTGCCACGATCCGTTTGAAATCCATGGTGTTGTTGCTTCCAAAGCGTAAATTCCATACCATTCTGCATCAACTGAGTGATTCCACCCGCGAGCACATCCTCAAGCTCATCGATACCCATGAGCAAGACATTCTGACCGCTTTGCATCTAACGATTCCTGGCAATCCTTGTTCAGCAAATGGATCTGCTCGAATCCACGCCCATGGAACAGCACCGGGGTCACCGATGGATCATCAACGCCAGAGTGTGGCAGCTTCTGCACTGGCTCTAGCATCTATCGCGTCGTGGGACTCTTTGAAAGTGGAAAAGCCTGTCGAGTACGAAGTGAACTCAGCGTTACTGGTGTTGCATAACGAAGATGCCAATGGAGACAATAACAACAACAACAACAACAATACGAAGCAGTTTCGCGTGGCGATAGCTAAGCCAAAAGCCCAAGAGATCATGATGTTGGCTCAACCGGTTCGTGAAGTGGCCAAGAAACACACCCAGCGAAGACTTGAAAGCATTAAACTGCCCCAAACAGTCAATCCATTTCCAAAAGGGTCTTTGGCGCGATGTAAGAGTCTTCGTGGCGTCACCAACGCCAGTCTGCCGGAAGGAGAAGACCCGTCGGTCAGACATGCGCACGAAGCCGCCGCGGCAGCATTTGGCTTTCGAAGAAGTGCAAGTGCGACCAGCATGAGGACCCCAAGACAGGTCGTGTCGTCACGAATTGGGCGCTTGCTCAAACCCTTGAGCCAAGAAGAGATTGATCGGGACAGAATCAAGCGGAACAAATCCAAGGACGAACAGGAAAAATGGACTCGCGACAATCTCATTGTGCATGCAAAGCGTACTGCCAACATTCGTTGCCTAGAACTCGACGATGAACCCGTCGACCCAAAGACTTCAAGCGCCGAGTAAACACCACGATCCGCATGCACAAAGCAGAAGATGAACCGAGTTTCTTGTCTCCATTCATTCAATTAGCGAAGTTGCATTGGAACATCAACTTGGCCATTCGATCGATCGCCCCAGCAAGTGACGCCGCCGTCGTCATACCGGATCCCACAGCCGTGGTTCCATCCGAGCGTGAGTTCATCAAATGCAATATCTCGTGGAACACTCGTGACGCCCGATTTCATACCCCAACAAACCACATGACGATCAGATTCCTAGAAGCCAGTCCTCCATTTGTTAGTGCGACTGTGAGTTCATTGGACTCAGACGCCAGCAAAAAGTCACCTTGATGGCACATGCGGACAGTCGACTGGCGCTGACAAGCACATATTTCTCGTCGTGTGGTGGCTCGCATTGTTTGCGAGTGTTGTCGCCCCAGCAAACAATGTTCTGATCCGTGGTAATACCACATACGAAATCCCCGGGTGATGCCGAGATCTGACGAAACCTGAGTCCTTCTGGAACGTCGCATTGGCCCTACAGAAACGTCCGATGAGCCAATTGCGTCCGAGCATTCGCCACAACGAGCGGTTCGTGTTTCTCACACGATGGTTTTCTCCCCAGCATTTGACCTCTCCATCGACTGCAAGTGCACAGGAAAAGGCCTACACACCAGAGAGCATGCTTAGGATCGAACAATGACCTGTAAGCTAACACACCAAACGCCACTTGGACTGCAAGATCACCTTTCCACAACTGACTTGAAGGAATTTACCGCTTGGCGGGTGGATGCTGGTACCAGTCGGATCGCCTGTGGTGGTGGCGTGAGATTCCTTTGAGACGGCAACAATCCCCCAACACCCACAACAGCACTCACGTACCCCAGCATTTCAGCGTTTTGTCTTTCAAAACACCACAAGTATGGAAATCACCACTGCTGATTTGCTCAAAGAGCCCTTCGGGACCTTTCTTTGGAGCGCCAATGCCCCAGCACACCACCGACTCGTCCAACCGAACGCCGCAACTGTGAAGTCGCCCTGTGCTGATCTGAATGAACTCATCCTACACCAGCTCACAAAAAGTCATCAGCGGGCAAGTACATCCAAATGGCAATTCAAGGCTTTGCCACTCACATCGGGAGGAGTGCTCTGGCCACCAAGGTCTTGGCCCCAGCAGAGCACGCGTCCGCCCACGTCGTTGTGCGATTGGGTGTAGATGGCACAGGAATGCTCAATGCCGGCCGCGATGCTGGTCTCGTCAATGTCCAAGGGCTTGACCATGCCACTGGGATCCACAAGCACTTCGGAAGCTTGGCATGCCGTCAAGACCAAAGCCACCACCGTCGCCGTCGCCAACAACAATAACAACGTAGCACATCGCTCCCTGCTTTTCATTGCTCTCTCCCGTGACTGTTTGGTTTACGAATGGGCATACTTGTGTCAAGTGCCTTTTTGACCAATCAGAAGCGGTCATTCGCGATCTTTCGCCACTCAGAAGGATCGTGCGCCGGTGCGCCGGTGCGTCGGTGCGTCGGTGCGTCGGTGCGTCGGTGCGTCCAACAGCGTATCCAAAGACACTCTAAGCTAAAGTCGGCAGATGCCCGGACGGCAAAAGATTGGGCTGCAGAGAACTCTAGTATTCACTTTACTTGAGATTCGAAACTGGGTTGGTTCGATTCCGCTTCAGTCTCGATGATGGCAGCAGTTGCATTGGCCGCGTGTTGACCTGGAAGCGAAGACCTTTTACCAAAGACGCATCCAGCGAGTCCAAGAGATCGTGACTTCTTCTTCAATGGCACTGGACGTCTTGAACACCAGCAGAAAAAGGCAACCAATGAGAAAGGTCGTGGACGCGCCACACTTGCTCCACCTGCCGTTTCCTGATAGACTTGGCCGGATCGTTTCACATGCAGGACACAGGTCCTCGCTGACCAGCCGAAAAAGACTCACCAATGTCGTTGGTGAAGGCGACAGTGATGGAGACTGAGAAGATGAAACTGGTGGAGGTGCAAGAGTGGGTGAAGGTGGAGGCGTGGTGCTTCGAAGACAGATAACCGCGATGTGGCGTTGATTTCGGTGGCATTAGAATGGATGGGAAGTCGACTTTAAGACCATTTGCCACTGAACCACAGGTCCATAAAGCTGCGCACGCAAGAGGTGTCTTTGGAAGACGGCTGATCTAGGACATTCCTGGCTATTGTCTTGCTGGCTTCAGTATTGAAGATGAGTGGAATGGGTTGTTGGCTTGACAGCAACGTGAGAATGAACAACTGATTCTCGGACTCATGGTAAGCAGTGGTATTGACTGCACCATCCACACATTGTAACAACTCGAGGTCATCCAGGTTTGGTGGGGGGTAGTGCCAGGAGTCAAGAAACACGACAACCATCCGCTGTAGCAGCACCTAGAGGTGCGAGTTCATTCTGTTCCTGTTTGGATTCAGTCCAAGAGAACGACACTTGCGCCTTTATTCACATGAATAGCTGTTCATCAAAGCCACGGCATCTTTTGCTTGGTCTGGTGACAAAAAGCATCGGGATCGATCGTCCACGTCGATGTCTTTCCAGCTGGGATTGATCATCTTCGGGTCCATGGGGTCTTCCGAGCCGCACAAAAGACCATCGGGCAACAGGTCTCCTTTCTGATCGAAGTAGGCAATGGAGTATGTCGCTGGCTTCTTGTATACCCAGAAATCCATTCCTGGATGAAGAAATTCACAAATAGCGTAGGCTCCATCCATGAGAGTGAACTCTTTCACGTGATGTTGATGATGGGATTTCTCCACGTGCACTTTCAAATGGGCCGCCGAAGTGCTCATGAATTGGTGACTGCTCACCAAAGCGGCGGCACCAGCAATCAGACAGGTTCTGTTGAGCATTCTGGGTGCGCTTTGGGATCGCTGGATGGAATACCACGCAATGAAGCAATGAAAGCTGACCGTGCAGGTTGTAGGCGAGAAGAAGAACACTTCATAGTGAATGCCATGCAGAGCAGATGACCGACGACGGACGGCACTTGACGACTTGAACCCATGGTACCAATATGGGTTGAAACTTCGAAAGCCTGAGGTAGTAGTACTCGAACTTGCGCCATTCTGCTTGGATGTAGGTAGTCCCTAGTACCAACGCACATCTCGTTTTTCCATGACACAACCGACAGATCGCTCACGGCAGCAACAAGAAGCATGGGACCAACGGCGTCATGCTTTGGGTCACGTTGGATTCTGTGCAGTGAAACGGTCCACTCCATCGACGCCACCTCTCTTGAATGGTGGCCGGCAAATCAGTCCAATCCAAAGACAAGCCATGTTGAGAAAGGATTCCATCGTCAGTTGGAAGTCATGGCTGCAGAGTTTAGATGGCTTCACTTGGGTAATGAATCCACCACCAAACAAGATCCTACGGCTTTCATATTGCACTGGACGGGGTCATTCATTATCCGAG
>JAMFLO010000605.1:0-16030 GCA_027475765.1 Paralagenidium karlingii
AGGAGAGAAAGAAGATATAGAGAGACAGTGTAGCGTTTTTTTTGTGGAACTTGGGAACTCGGTCCCGCATTGTGTATAAAACCTACCATGATCATAATTGTTGGTGTATCATCGGTTCGGTCACATGGAACCGGTTCATATCAGATTTAGGAACTTTACGCACTACTGAATTTTAATAACTACAATCACTCTGGTGGTCCCTCGTTTAAAGTGTTGATTGGGTACAATGTACTCGTATTTCGGAACTTCGGAACTAGTGAATTAAGACAACTACACCTGCTCTGGTGGAGCATTGTTTAATGTGTCGATTGGAAACAATGTTGCAAAATTCACATTAGGATTACGTTAACTCGCGCGATCTTTCTCTTGGCGTACGCTAGCGGATGGACTGCATTGATTATGTTACATCGTCCGCTCAACCTGTGCATAAAATGGCATCTAGAGTACCCCTAGACCTCCTTAGAGACCACGTTAATGTACTACATGGTACCTACCGCACTATGCAGTATGCTTCCACCACCAACGGAAGCGTACTTTGTCGGGGAAGTCAAGTACCGTGAAGTCCACAATAAAAGGTCAAAGGTCTCGTTGGTATTGTGAGAGAAAGTGATTCAAAACAAGACCAAAACTGCGCTCGCTATAGTTTGGGTCCAAGCACTTGGTTGTTGGATTTCGAAATTGCCACCAAATCCATTTGGAAGTGGCAGTGGTTTGCTTGTTAATTGATTCCGACAAGAAAGGAAGTCCACCCAAACTACCAAAGCCAAGTCCTTTTGGAGAGTGTTTTTGGCCCACCATGAACCGAAATGTGCGTCCCGAAAACGTCGAGTTCACAGTCAAAGTAGGTGGTTTGTGACGGCCCCAATTTTGGCTTGGAAATGGACAAGGATTCTCACCATGGTTTGTGTTCGCCAACATTGTCTGCATCTGGATGGTGGATTGGGATCTTGCTTGCACAAAATGCAATTCTGTGTGTGTTTGGTACCAGGCGGTTGAAGATTTGGTGTTGGTCGGCAAAGAACGATCCATCACGCGTGTGCCTGCCAACAATGTGTACTCATGTCTGATGCAGAAAACCCAACGCTTTGGCTCGTTGTTTCGCCATTACAGCAAACACCATGGACTGCCACGAGACGATCTTGACTTTTTTTTCACGGTGAGTGGCATCGATTGTGTTCACTCCAGCGATTGGTTGCTGATTGCACGACCACTCACGAGATTGGTGTTGCACTGTTGTTGGCTGGCCGGCCGTTTTTGGTGGTGCCATCATATCGTGACTTGGGATCAAAAATAGGATCGACTTGATGCCGAAGATTCGCCGGAATCTGTACACTTGCAAAAGGTACTTACCGAATCCATTGGGATGCTGCGTTCTCCGCACCGCTCACTCAGATATTTGGATGCATCAGAACGATGTGATCTTCGTACGTCATCGAGTTCCACCTGAAACAGTTTCCGCGCCAGTGCTGACCGATGAAGGATACTTTGAGACCATGAAGCAATTGTTTCTGGTACCAAAACGTCGTTGGGCTGCGAAGGGAAGCTTGTCGTTGGTTTACTGATCGCTTTGCTGTTGTTTTCACAACAGAGTGGAGAAGGCAGTGATGTGGTATTTGAAGTGGGTCCGGATTCTATCGAGATTCGAGCGCATCGGCTGATTCTGCGAACAAGATGTGACTTTTTTGCCGCCATGTTTCGTCCTGGGGCTAACATGCGCGAGAATGAAGAAGGTACGGTGCGCATCGCGGATCATTCCCCAGAAATCGTCAAGAAGATGCTGGAATTCATTTACACCAATCGAGTGTCGGATATCACCAAGTTGAACTCGAATGTAAGCCCCATTGCTTCGATGCCGTGAAGAATGGATCATTGCTGACGATCGACTGACTATGGTTTTTCTTTGGCAGGAACTGATCAATCTTTTGATTCTCTCAGAGCAATATCTTCTTCATCAACTCAAAGAACTCTGTGAGGTGGCTGCTCGCGACATTCTGACCATCCACAATGTTGGCGCATTGTTGTGCGCTGCTGAGAAATTCAACGCCCCGTACCTGAAAGAGATCTGTCTGAAGTTTTTTATGTTCCACGTCGACGAACTGATTGACGATGAAAGCTTTCGAGATGACCTGGAAGGATGCCCAACGCTGGCCATGGAGATTGTCCGCTTTGCGACTGGTAACGCGAACACACCCGAACCAGCTTGCAAGCGACGACGACTGAATATGCCGTTTGATGATACTGAAGAATTCTGATTCGTCGTGCCTTTTGCTCTCAGCCACACATCCCCTAAACTATTTATCCATCGAGACCTTCTGTAGCTCGATGATGATACCGCATGATATCTGAAGTGGCAATGGCTCTTCTCGTCTTGGCCCTTCACTGTGCTTGCTGTTATTAAAATACCAATATCACTCATTTCTGTGTTTTCCAAGACTTTGCATGCGAAGCCTTCCAACTTAGTCCTCATGGCTTTCGAAGCGGAAGCTCCCAAACTCGGCATTCCACTCCTGGTAAAAGTCGAGGTCTTTTGCTGCCACGCTTGATCGGACGCCTTGAAGAGCATCCTTAAAGTCTTGCAAATTGATCGGTCGCACTGCGTTGGCGTCCATCGTACGAATATCGGGGCAGCTTCGAATAGGTCCCATCGCTGCCTCGGTACACAGAGCCCGAACATCAGCTCCAGAGTATCCTATTTGATCCCATTAGAGTTTGTAAACAAATCCAGTGAAGCACAGTGAAGCAACTCATACCTTTCGTGCTGTTGGCAATGAACTCGATGTTCTCCTTGGTCAGTTCGTTCTTGTTGTCTTTCAGTAATCGCTGGATCAGATCAAGGCGTGCCTCCAACGACGGCAATGGGATGTACAGTCTCTTGACAAAACGTCGCCGAGCTGCTTCATCCAGTTCCTGGGGACGATTGGTTGCACCTAAAAAGCCAGAGTCGGAAGTGGGCAAACCACGTTTGATTGCGTCTTGACACTTGTGCAAGACATACCAACAACAAGAATCACGTCTTTTTGCTTGGTGCCTGCACCATCCAGTTGCACCAAAAACTCGGTCTTCATTCTCCTACTTGCTTCATTCTCTTCCGAGCTTTTATTCAAACATGTCAGCAACGACTTTCCATGATCTTTGAAAAAAAGATCCACAAGAGATCTCACCTTCTTTGACTGAGCAAGGAGTCAATTTCGTCAATAAAGATCACAGATGGCTATCATCAATTCTGTTGTGAACTTTTTGTGACAGCTTGCATCGATCAAAGCCTTTTAGGAAATCACCTGTTTGACGGCTGCCACGGCAAATAGCGTTCGGACAAGTTTCTCTCCTTCGCCAATCTGCACACCCATGACAACTGGTCAGCCTGCGTCAATATGAGCCATCGGCGACAACGACAATACCCATTTGCTTGTGAGTGAACTGGCTGAAATGCTAAAGAATGTCGCACCAGACTGGTTGGCAATGGCTTTGCCAATAAGCGTTTTACCTGTTCCTGGCGGCCCAAACAAGAGCAATCCTAAACAAAAGTGCAGCGGAAAGACAAGTGAGCAAGCGCATCAATGCGATGGACGAGAAGTCGACCAAAGAACCTTTCGGAAGTGAGCGAAGTCCCGTAAAAATATCTGGTCTCGCCATCGGCCATATCACAAGCTCATTGACGCATTTCTTAGCGAAATGCAGTCCCGCTGTGATTCAGACACAAGTCGTCATGAGTTCAAAACGCCACTTATAGTTCATGGATCTCGTCATACCAATGTCATCAAACGCAACGGGGTCGCCATTGTCCACAATCTCCATTTCAATCCGTGCAATGAGTTCATGGTCACAGCTTTTAAGCCGCGGATCCACGGGCTCTTCGTTGTCCTCAACAATTGCTTGTTGACGAGCGCCATTACTCTGGTTCTGTTGGTTGCTCGTCGGTGAAACGAACTGCTTATTGATAGGTCGTTGATCGTTTTCACCGAGCAGCACTTGATGGTTGACTGGATGGTAGGAGTTGCGTGAACGTTTTGAGAGACCCCGAGATGAAGAACGATCCCCGTCCGAGTCACTGTTCTTGCCCAAAAGTCGATCATGCTGTACCAAAACATCATCATCAGTGATATCTGATAAGCAATTGAACTGCGTTAGTGAGGATAGCACTCACTTGTAGCTTTTCGCCTGCTGTGAGAAATGGGTTGTTCGCTTTTGGAGGGCCATTCCTGCTGTTATGCCCATTGCTCATCATGTTTGGATGCTGGTTCTGATTGTGGTGATATAGTTCCTCGTGTTGCCTTCGTTTCGGCTTTCCAATGAGTTCACGCAACGACTTGGGCTGTTGTTCTCTTGGTTCTGGTGTCCATATGCTCAAATGATGAGTTGGAGAGATCCCAGACTCTTTCATTGGATATTGGTATTCTAGATACCTGGACTTCCATTGAACTTCGGGGTACCAGAAGTGGTTGGAATTGGCACATGACGTGTCGGTTTGGTGGAACCAAGTGACGCAACTTGCACTTGTGGGGACTACACGGACATCGTTGCAAGAGTATCTCCATCATTCTCACTACACATGAAACCCCCCAGACAATCGTCGTTTTTCAATCACCTTGTTGTCGCGAGAAGAAGTCACTGACGTCTTTATCTGAAACAGACTCGGCAACTCGGCTTTCACTTGGTCCATGGTCAGCGCTTGGAGATTCTTCCAGCAATCCTGTCGGTCCAAACGATGGAGTCGACGATTCTCCAACACTTGTCTTTCGGAAGCTCGTTGCTTGCGCTTTTCATTCACTAATACCAATCAACATCACATCAGCCATTTCTCCATTCAGTCCATTGAGCAAACGACGTCAAAAACAAATGGAGATTGCTTACAAAACTTTTGGAATTGCAATCGCTTCAAAGTCTGCAAGGACTTGCTGTTGTGTTCGGAACAAGGCTCGAGATAACTCAACTGGTACAGTACTTGCTCCTGCGAAACCGTGCCGTTGACCTCACAGTCAAACTTGGCATGTTCATACAGTTCTTCCATTGGATTCTTGCTCTTGCTGCAACACGACACGCTTCAACGTTGCCTTTGTCAATCAACGCAAAATGCCCAAAGTCAAACTCCCCGCCAAAACGGCAACCTGGACTTAGAGTGTGGGTCTGTGTGCAGCCAACCCAAAAGTCCAAGATTCGGACATGAGTGATGGTCGTTTTCTACTACGCAAAACTTGGCAAACAAAAAGGAAACCAAATGAAGATATTTCTCAAAATTTGGACGGAGTTGATGGGGAATTTTTTAGTTAAGGTTTTTCGCAATTACACAAATACACACCCCGTTAGCCAAAAGATTTCAAAAGTAGGACAAAAAAGGATGCCAAACTCTCCAAATTGTTCGACGGGGGAAAAAAACATAGGGATGGTGACGACAAAGAGCATCCAAGAAGACCAGACGTATGGATTGCAAGAACCGTTCTGCTGCATGAGTCGTCGGTTGGTTGTTGAGGAGGAGCAAGTTGTGTTTCTTCGAACGCACCGTCTTATGTAGGTCTTCATCACCGTAAATTCCTCCACGTTCTTCATTGCCATCCTTGTTCATTTTCGTTTCTCTCGTTCGCACATTAGTCTTGAAATGTTGGGTTCTTGTTTGGGCTTGTTGGTTGTTGGAAGTATCATGTTGCACAGTTTGTTGATAATGTTCAAAGTGTTAATTGGTTGCTGATGTTTGTCGTTGTCTTGTTCTAACGGGTTGTTGTCTAATCATCAAGGCCATCGCCTTCTTCTTCTGGTTCCAGTTCCGATTCACCATCGGTGCTGCCGTTCACGCTGCCATTAATCATATCCCACGAGATTTGCAAGTCCAGATCGCCTTCATGACAGCACAAATAGTCAAAATTTTCCACCACGAGATCCAATTCCATTTTCAGCTCCAGAATGTCGGGTGAGGCAATCAACTTCATGGATTTGCCATGGCAATTAGCACGCGCTTGCATCTTCACATTGATCAGAGCTTCTCGTTCGGTTGGTCCATCACCAAGTGAAATAACATGACGTGGACAACAGTTAGAAGCGCTGTCAAAAGCTTCCCAAACGGGAAACACTTCGCGGTGAAATGCTTCAATCTTCCACTTGCGCGGGCAATCGGGATATAAATACTCAAAGGTGGATCGTGCAGACACCACTTTGACGCAGGTGTTCAGATATGGCACCACACGAGGCAAAAACAACGACGCAGACAATTCGACCCAGCCGGTTTCGGCGGCTGTCACAATGATCACACGGCCGACCGCAATCGCCTTGTCCAGAAGTTGCACAACCGTGTCTTCCAATTCTTTCAAATCACACGCAACTTCGGCAGGGATATCGGGCTTTTCATGGGTGTATTTGGGACACAAACCCATCTTGGCAATGCATGACGAAGCCAACAACGTGTCATCTTTTTAACAAAAACAGACAGACAAAACCAGCTTGTTGTCAACACCCCCAATTGGCCACACACATCCGTCATCAAAAAGGCGTCGGCACCAGCTTACCCCAATCAAAAAAGATGATGGCTTTCTCGCGTTTCAAAGCAGAGGTGGACACCGCTTCAAAACTGCTCTCCAATTTGTTCAGACTCGCAGGATGATGCGCACGAGTCTCGTCGACACACACACTTCCAGTATTGGGCGCCATTTGTTCGATCTCTTCTGTTGTCTTCTCTTCTTCTTCTCTTGTTGGGCTCTGAGTGGTTTGATCGATCAGGCTAGATGTTGGAGCAATCGATAAGGTTTGTTGCCGTTGACACACGTGTGGGTGCGGCAAAGTATTCCGTCCGACTCTTTACGAAAAGAAATACGCCGAGTTGAGTGACTTCCGACTAAGCTTTGGTATGTCCACCACCCAAAAGGCTTAAAAGGCAAGACGCAAGCAGGCAAGGAAATGCCGAGTTTTGGTTGTCGTCGACGTTGACTGTCGACGGAACGGTTTGTTCAGCAGCAAGCAAAGCAAAGTGTTTGTGTGTGTCCCAAACACTTGGTTGTTTGCTTTTCCCCGCGCGCTCTTGTCTTTTTCCCTTGTCACAGCACCAACTCTGCGCTTTCTTTTCTGCCTGCCTGCCTCTGAATTCCGCTGAGGCCTGGGGGCTGGGCACTTTTGACCTCCACTTTGTGTAGGAGCACTGCTTTGGCCTGGTTTTTTACTCGTAGTTTTTCTTTTTCTTTTCGTATTTTTCGTTTTTTTTTTCCCTTTCACCTTTCACACCCTTACTCTACGGTACACGCAGGACCTTTCCCACGTTTCTCGCACTCCACACTCTCTCTCACTATCCATTGCACAACCAAAAAGAGCAAGAAGAGGCGAGACCCTGTGGTCAGATACGGTACGGAGCCGTCTTGCACTCACAGTCTCTCTCTCACTTTTTCCTTTCCCGTGAACCCTACAGCCACAAACCCTCGTTGGAAAAACAACCGAATCAAGGGAAGCCACAGGAAATCTGAACTGACTGGGGTTTATGTCACCAACATCCAGTCAGATCGAGGACACTGGCCAATCAAATCCATGCTGCAGTCCGGTTAATGCACCGGATGGTGTATACTATTACGGCATATGCTGGTGTCTGAGCCCTTTGATCCAGAAGGCTAATGTAGGTATGAGCAGTAGCCAATCATATGGGAATCTAACTCCTAAACAACCAATCAGAGTCACGACAGACATGGCACGGGCTCGTTTTTGTGTTTTTGATGTTGAATCTCTGAGTGTATCGTATTGTACGTACGATTACCCGCCAACAGAGAGACCCAACCAAGACTGCCAAAAACACGAATCTTGACGTTTTGATGCTACCCGTACAGTACAGCACACCACGAAGCACATTTTGCCCATCCAACTGGAACTTTCCCAACTGGAAATGAAACACATCACCACCACAAATCACAAGTTACCTACCCCTGCACTGAACTGCCAATCGTTTTTCTCCTTTGTGTTTGCCACATCAGTCCTGAGAGACAAGAAGGGTGCTTGTGACACCTGCAACGTGTTGCGACAATCTAGAGTATAGAGTTTACTCAACATCTGAACCTTTGTCAAAAGGTCGGCTCTGCCAGCATCTCAAGCTTTCAGCTCACCAAATGATATGGTGGTGCAACTTGCCAATCCAATCAACTCAATTGTACGTAGTGAAGTCTTTATGTTGCCGTAACCACGTGCCGAATTGCTGTTTGGTGATGCAGCGATCAGAGGTCACAACATCAAACGAAGGAGATCGGACAACGTCCAAGTAGCTTTCTGCTTGCGATGCCCTTCAGCAAAATCCGTGGATGTGCATCTTGCTGCTGTTGTGTTTGTACCCTCTTTCAGTTTTATAATTCTGGCTCAGAAATTCTGGCTCAGAAATTCTGGCTCAGAAATTCTGGCTCAGAAATTTTTGGTTATTATCTGAATTGTTGCATTGGAATTCAGTAGAGTTCAACCCATTTGCCAGAATTCCGGTGAGGTCCATCATGGGATTGATGCTGCCGAGGGGACGACAGCCATACGTCAACCGCATACGCACCAAACCGCACCTTATTCTCTCAATCAGTTTGACTTAGTGTACTAGTACTATACCGTAGATGGAATTGATGGATGGCATCATCCTGTCATCCTGCTTGGTTGGCACATCCAGCATGCCCGATGGATCAATTGATGTCATCATCAATCAAGCACCAGCCAGAGTAGACCATTGCATGATCACAGATCACTGCAACAGCAGGCCAATGGATCTAATTGATGACAAAGCATCAAGCATCAGCCTGATCATTCCATGATCACATAGCAGATCACTCCGATGACTCAACCAATCAATAAAATCGAATCAAATCAATGTTGGGCTAAAAACTGCTATTTTGAAGGACTCAGACTTCTGCTCGCCTTCCTTCTACTGTCTACTTAGTGCTCTCAACACACCTACTTTTCACCAGCGTAATAGTCTTTCTCGCCACGTCGTCCCGAAGGCCGCGTTTTTTCCAATTTGTTGGGGTTGATCTCGTCCCATTCCACACCAACAATGCGCTTGATGAAACGATTCTCCTGCTTCTTCGGTTCTCCATCCCGCTCCTTAAATACTTGGAAGCAAGTCTTGCACACACGTTTGGGGTCACGCACGGCCGCACCGCGTTTCAGACGTCCTGGAAAACCCATGGGGAACTTGTATGCCTCGACCGTCATAGCACAATCTTCAAAGCAGCACAAACGACCACAATGGGTGCAATTGTACTTGCGATGACCAAAACCAAACTTCTTCTTGCAGAGCATGCAATCGCTTCGTTCCTTGTCGGAAATGTATGTCGGCGGGAAATAAATATGCGAGACCAAGAAACGAATCGACTTGCGGTCCAATTTCTCAAACACATTGTGGCCTTCGCCATCTTCCACATCCATTTTCGCTCCAGCGCGCACCAAGGCACCAGCGATTTTCAAGAGGCCCAGACCAATCGCAGTGTGCACCACAGTCTGGCCCTCATGCATGTCGTTTGGATTCGCACCGAACTTCAAAAGCATCCGCGGGATGATCACATTGTCATCTCGTGAAGTAATCACAGAAATGATCAACGGCGTCAACTTGCGCGAATTCTTCACGTTGGCAGTGGCGCCATTTTCCAACAAGGACATAACCATGTAAGGAGTCTTGGTAGCCGCGAAGTGCAGAGCTGTGTTGCCTTTGTCGTCTTCGAGGTTGATCAACTCTTCCACTGGTTTGTATTGTTCCAGAATCAACTTGACCAAATGCGTGTTGCCGCTTCGAGCTGCCGCATGCAAACAAGTCTGCCCGTGATTGGGATCTCGGTCGGCAATTCCTTCGATGCCGTTGACTTTCAATTGTTGCACAACACCGCGAACGTTGCCCTTTGCACACAAGCCATACAATTCACTCACTGGGAGACCCTTGGAAATCGGTGATGGGTGCAATGACGACGTCGACTCACGAGATTTGGTAGCATCATCGAATTTGCTTTCCTCCTCATCTTCCTGAGGTGGAATAACCACTTGCATGGGCTGAACGGCTTCACCAATAGGTGAGATCTCTTCGGAATCATATTCTTCAGGAATTGGCTCTTGTGTGGGGTGCATGTCAACACGGTCAACTGGTGCAACTGCCGTCGACTCCGTCGATTCCTGACGAGACAAGGTTGGGATGCTCGCATCTAAAATCGAGTCGTTTCCGAGAACGGGCACAGAAGACTCCGCAGTCGATACTTCGAGACTGCTCTGCTTAGAAGCAACCGAGAGTTTTTCCATCGAGAGCTTTTGAATCTCTGAATTGGAGGATTCTTCGGCCGTGAGTTGGGAAAGTCGACAAGAGAACGTCAGGTGCAGCGGGTCATTCGAGTCACGTGCCGCTGCGACAGGTTCACTGTCGGTAGCCGATGGTCGGGTGGTAGACGCAGTGGACGTTCGATCCTTGTCTTGAGACTTTCGCATGGTCACCGGAGCTGGTGAAGGCACATGTGCAGTTGAAGCAACTGGAGCACCTGGTGCGGTAGGTGGCTTTGCAGCTTGTGAATGTTGGGACGAAGCGAGTGATTCCGACTTTGGAGGCGATGGGTACGTCATCGAGACCCGCGCATCACTGGTACTGACGCGCATGTTGGTGGAAGAACCTCTTTGGCTCGCAGGAAGCGAGGAGCGTTGTGAGTGTTGTTGTTTGAGCGAGGAGCGCTTGGAGGAGCCTTGCGACAACGGAGGTGGTGCCGAACCGGTGGGGCTGGTGATGGTGTAGGTGCTGGATCGCGGTACGGAAGCTGATGATATACGCGCACTTGGTGGCAACGGCGAGCCACTTGGGGAATTCTTTTTGAACTTGAGTGTGGCTGGCAAATCGCACTCCTGTAGGAACGCGACCACATCGTTCAAGGTCTTCTTGGTCATGTCTTCCATGTTGATGGACAGCAAAAAATCGCCGGGGCCGACATTCTTAATACCAAACGGAAACCCTTTGCCCGTGGTTCGTGACACACTCACGCCAAGCCCATTTTCGCCATTGGTCAGCGCCAGGCCCAAATCGCCGCCTTCCCAAATCAATTGGTATTCAATGATCTGGTCGGTTTCGGCATCCACAACGGAGTCGATGAAGCTGCCCATCAAATCGTCGTATTCGGCGGCTTGTTCTTCGATCCAACTTCCATCCGGGCCGCGCCGACCGTGGGCCGAACTTGTCGAAGGGTTGCCGTTGGCACTCATGGGTTTCTTGTGGTTGCTGCGAGTGTCGTCGTGGGGGGGGGGGGGGGGATGAAAGACGCAAAAGCGTTTGGTGTTCAAGTGCACCCAATGGGAGGAGGAAAAGAATTGGATGAAAAGAAAGGGGACAAGTGCTAAAAGCTGTCTTGCAGGCGGCCAAACAGTTCTTTGACTTGTAGTTCAGAAGAAGCGATCGGGAGGAGTCGCGAGTCGTTTGGGTCTTTCCGGTGACCTGCGACGTTCACTTCTGAAGCGAGAATGGAAGGAGGAGAAATATTGGAGTGCCACAATTTGGGGAGTTCGGTTACAGTTCGAATCCATGCTGTGATGTTAAGAATAGATCCAGTGTAGCTGGGTGTGCAGGTGGTGTCTCCGTCACAGGTCCGGGTCATGGGTCGATACTGCTCTTCCAAACCCAACCCATCAACCCATATTACTCACTTTACAGGCATGATTCGCCAATGCGAATGGACGGGTTGCGCCCAAGGTCAATTCTTGGTTTCGCAAGCTGGCCCTGATGGGCCAACCCGTTTTGAAGCTGATCAGCAACAAGCGGGATTAGGGGAGGCAAGAAAGCATCTTTTTGTAACTCACCCATGCATGGAGAACCTGGTTGGGGCGCGAGTAATGCGGTGAGTTTTGTGTTTCGTGCTGGTTGTATGGAGATGCTGCGAAAGCATCAGGGGAAGGCAAAGACGCAACTGGCCTCCCCCCCCCCCCAAGATTCCTGAGAGCAACGTGGTGGTGGGGGTTGTCAGATCGACTTGGAAGCACTTGGGAATGCCGAACAGAGATTGGTTGATTCCATCAATGGCACGGTGGGTGGAGTATTAGATGAGGGGGCATGCGGGCCGACCAGATGGAAACGCGTGTGGCTGGGATCACCACTAGACGACCCTAATGGTGTAGAGGTGAACGTTGAGGTCGCACGTTACCCACGGCCATGCGTAATGGCCACAAACAAGCATCATCCATCGCAAAGCAGACCAGACCCAGCCAAGTCACAACGCATCCTTGAACTGGTTGGTGAGCTACGCTTGGCGTTCGTTCCTGTAGCCGTGCGACTGGTGGTGTCATGTGATGACAGCTGGTGCAGAGCTGGTTGATTTTTTTGTTGGCTTCCCAAGACAGTGAGGCAAATATTTCCTCCCTACCAAAAGCACCTGGCACACAAAGAATTGGATTTCTTATCCCCATAATCCCACCTCACTGTTGATGCTGCACCTCCACAGGTGGCCACACACTCAGCCACATAACAACGCCTGCAAAAGAGCACAATGCAGTTGATGGTGTCTCTCATTCTCTCTCTCTCGCGCGCACGCGCTCTCTCTGCTTCTCACTGCCTGGTTCCTCAAGGCTCACCACCTCTAGACATGTATGTCACTGCTCGTCTGATCCGGCCGCCAGATTCCAGGCATGAGGAGGAGGAGGGAGTCGCGCACTTGCTGCACTGCCCGATTCTTTTTGGTCCACTTGTGAGGGTTTCAAAAAGAGTGAGGAAGCTCTTTCTAGGGCCGACGCTCTAAGCAATGTGCGAGTCCGTCAGACTCTTGACGACACATGGACCAGCCGACGTCTTGATCACGTTGCCCTTGTAAGTGGCCACACAGTTGCCATCCGTCTTGAGATCGACGGAAGCTTTCTCCCACACTTTTTGCTTTTTCAATTGGGCCGCTGAAAGCGCATCACCGGATTCCGTGTCAATGAACACACGCTCGCCCACCTTGGCATCCGTTGGTGGTTCGACGAATTCCACCCGTTCATGGGCCTCGTCGGAAGCACACAAGACCATGCCATGGGACTTGAAGCCACCGAGCTTGGCCGGCTTGAGATTCAAAAGCACCAGCACTTTGCGATTGACCATCTCTTCCAAAGAGTAGAATTTGCGAAGACCCGACGCAATGGGCTTGGGCTCCTCCTCGCCGATCGAAATCTCTTCGCAGTACAGCTTTTCGGAATCCGGATGGTTCCAAACTTTGGTGATTTGACCCACACGAATGTCCAACGACGCAAACAGTGGCACTGCTGGCTTCGCCTTGGTGGATGCTGCAGCTGGCGCCTTGGCCTTGGCTTCTTTTTCCGCCGCTTGTTTCTTTTCTTCTTCCGTCAGCGCCTTCTGGAACAGAATATCACCCACTTCCACACTGGTGCCCGCAGTTAGGTTGTCGTAATTCAGAGACAAAGCCTTGATCTGGCGTGACGGAGTACCCAGTTTCTTGAAGATGGCTTCCGCAGTGGATGGAAGGATGGGATGCAAGAAGTGCGCAATGACGTAAATGGCTTCCAGGCATGTGCGCACCACGACCAATCGCTGGTCATTGTCCTTGAGATGCCACGGTGCTTTGTCCGTGAGGTACTTGTTGGTTTCTCGCAGCGCATTGAGCACCACAAAGCAGGCATTCTGCAGAGCATATTCCTTGTACGCGACTTCCGTCTCGTAAAGCAGTGTCGACACGTCAAACGGCGCGTCTGTCGCCGAATCCGCCGCCACACTGGGGATCTTGCCATCCGAGTACTTTTTGCAAATGTTGACGGTGCGATGTACCAGATTACCAAGCGTATCGGCCAATTCCGAGTTGTGAATGTTGATCAGGTCATCTTCCGAGAAAGGCATGTCCTGGCCATAGCGTGCGCCACGCGCCAAGAAATAGCGGAACGAATCCACGCCGTATTTTTCCATCATATCGTACGGATTGACCACATTGCCGATCGATTTGCTCATCTTCGTACCATCCTTGGCGTTCACAAAACCATGCGCAAACACACGCTTGGGCAGCGGCAAGTCGGCGCTCATCAAAATGCACGGCCAGATCACGCAATGGAACCAGATGATGTCTTTGCCAATAATGTGCACATTGGCCGGCCAGAACCGCGCATTGGCTCCGTTGGGAAAGTCAATACCCGACAAGTAATTGGACAAGGCATCAAACCACACGTACAACACGTGCTTGGGGTCATTGGGCAACGGCACACCATGGGAAAAAGTGGTTCGCGAGCATGACAAATCCTGCAAAGGTTCTTCCAGACGCTTCAGGATCTCTTGTCGACGCACTTCGGGCTGCAAAAACTCCACATGGGTCTTGAAATGCTTGACCAGGCGGTCCTGGTATTTGGACATTTTGAAAAAATACGACTCTTCCTGCATTTTCTTGAACGGCACACCAGTGGTCGGGTCCTTGTAATCAGTCAGCGCAGCCTCGCTCTCGGTCACAAAGGTTTCTTCGCGCACATTGTACCATCCTTCGTATTTGCCCAAGTAAATGTCTCCCTTGTCCACGGCCTTTTGGAAAATCCATTGCGCAAACTTTTTGTGCTTCTCGCTGGTGGTGCGGATGAAAAAATCGTTCGACATGTTGAGATCGCTGGTCAATTGTTTGAAAATGCCGGCGTATTTGTCGCACAATTCCATGGGTTTCACGCCGTTGGCTTCGGCCGTTTGCGCGATTTTCTGGCCATGTTCGTCCGTGCCGGTCAGGAAGAATACTTGACGACCGAAAATGCGATGGTACCGCGCGATCATGTCCGAAGTCACGTTCTCGTAGGCGTGGCCCATGTGCGGCAACCCATTGGTATAATGAATGGCCGTCGTCAAGTAGAATTTTTCCTGTTCACTGGACGTGGAGGCGCCCGAAAGCATTTGGGCCACTTGCTGCTGCATTTGCTGTTGCAATTGTTGAATGCGCAGATCCTTTTGCTTGGTTTCTTGCTCGAGAGCCGCCACGCGCGCCTGCAATTCCTTCAGAGGTGCCGCCATTTGGCTGCCAATCGACGGATGCGGGTTCCAATTGGCTTTTTCTAACGGTTGGGGAGAGAACGTTAGGAGAAAAAACGTGTGGAGACGACGAACCAACCAATCAGTGGCCAGGAAAACGAGTAGTTGTCTGTCATTGGTCTAAAAAGAGCAACCACACGAAAAGCCTGGTCCCAGATACCCACCCCATGTTGGATCTCAACCCAACATGGGCATGGGGCATGGCATGGCATGGCATGTTGCCGACAAAACCGCCCGAGAATGGAAGTCAACAACGAGCGCTCTAAATGGGAGGATCGCTACAACATCTACCAACAGCTTCCATCCTACCGTCAGGCTGATCGAGCGAACGGCGTTTCCGAAGATGACAATCAAGATTTGCGAAACCAAGGAGCTGGGTGAGCCGATCGCCTTCAGCATCAAAGCAAAACCAAGGGGGATCCTCTCAAGAGTTGACTCGATTGGCTGATCGAGTTTGAGGATCGCCGAGAACAAAAGGATTGGTCCCGTGCAGAAGCGCTTTTGAATCTGCTGTGCACATGCTGGTCGAAAACCCCAAGGTCATTCATCTGGCTGCTAAGAAGATAGTCAAACCAGATCTCAACAACTTGTGTAGTGTGGATTCATTCACACTACACAAGATGGTCACTGAAATCAGCAAGGAAATGATCGCACGTTGGGAGGGCGAAGCGTTGTTCCAACCGGTCATCTCGAGCGTGACCCTGTTGTGATGGAGAACGCACCTGCATCGCTGGTGTCACTGGCGGAGCAGGTGTTGAAAGTGGTGCCGTTCGACCAGGTCCACCAAGATGACGATGGCATGGACCATGCAGCTGTTTGGTCCAGACAGCTGCACTCGAAGTTGTGTCAGGTCACACGGCGACGCCCAAGACCCTCAGGAGCCCAGCTATCATCAGGAAGAAACGTCGGAAATCCTCGCATTGCCATGCATCACTTTGCTCAACCAACTCGCATCGCTCCGCTCTCTCTCTCTACTGAATGGCTTTGCGACACTCTGGACATTTGACGACTTCTCCAGTCTTCGTCTTGTTGCGTAGTTGCACTTCACATCGCGGATGCAGACGATGCCCACAAGGCTGCAAGACCCGAGCGTCTTCGTGA
>JAMFLO010000606.1:0-15874 GCA_027475765.1 Paralagenidium karlingii
GCAACTCGCCCGTGAACCAATCCTGCATCTTCACCGAAACACTGTACGACGTCTTCTCGCTCCACAATGTCGCCACCCACGGCAGTCCATACATGCAACCGCCGCCATCAGCACTCGCCGACGCTTCAACCCAAGCCACCTCGTCAACAGCAACACGCGTCCCATCACATGTTACCCACGCCACGGAAGCACATTGCCATGAATTGGTGATGTGCAGTAGTAGACTCGAGGAATCGAAATCGTCGATTGGGGCATCCGGAGCGGATATTTGACTTATATAAAAGGTGATGTGTTGAACAGCGCTGTCATGTTGAAGATGATGCGGTCGTATCTCCAGCAACGGTGACATGACCATGCCGATCAGATCAACTTCAAAGGTAAACTCTTGAATTTCGTTGGAATGATCGTACAGACTTGTCGCTTCAATTTCGAGGAAGATGCGGATCGTCAAAGCGGAGCGCTTTGGATTAGGCACCACGATGATCTCAAGCTCGAGAATGGATTCCTCTCCGGTGACTCTGTGCAAAAGCACCATCGTCTTGCCATTCTCACCAGTTTGTTGGTGTTGCCTCGTCATCCGTGAACCGATTGCCATCCAAACGGTAGCTAAGTCGTGCGTGGTTAACCTGAGAGAGTCAACTTGATATGTGTCAGGGTTGATCCACTTCTTCAGAAGCGTCTCGACTCTCTGCAACGGGATCCGGATCAAATCACCAGCATATGATACCAGAGGAATTGTCTGGGATGGCAAGCGAATTGCCGTTGAAGATTCAGCGTTTGATGCAGGATTTGTGTCACATCCCATACTAGAACTGTCGGTAGACTCACAAATGCTACTCGACGCCACAAATACAATCTCAATCGACTCCACACACTCACTCGAGGAGAATCGCTGGGTATTATCGAGAATCCTCCCTCGAACGACCACATCCAGCGCTCCAGTATAGTCATTCATGGGCTCAACTTGCATTCGCACAAGGGATTTCGAGTTTCCTTGGATCACGTACCCACAGCGCGCCATTGGCAAGACATCACTGCTGGCTAATGAAGCGTCTCGAGTCAGTGTCACCAGCTGCCCATCAATCAAAACTCGCTGGACGACATCACAAGCTGAGAAAGCAAAAGAGTACGCAATCAGTGCATCCCTATCCAGTGCATTGCTACCAACTGCTAGAACCGCGTGACTACCACCCATCGCGTTTACGTTGATTACATCCACCTCCATGATAAACTCGGCAGCTCTGGGAACGAGAAAATGCTTGTACTGCACGGAACGCATGCCCGTTGTGTTTTTTAGATCCACAAAAACAGCTGAAATGGTAAACGATACCATTCCCGTATGGTTGATACGAGGAAGCACCGCAAAGTCTTGAAACTGGTGCGTTGGGATCTCGATTTCGAACAGCTCGTCGACGGCATTGCTGAAAGTGACTGGTCTCCACTGGTTGCGTGCTTGTTTGGGGTTGTAAACAAACACAAAGTCAATGAAATCCTGTTTGGAAATCATCACCGAGAACGTCTTGATGACGACCTGCTGGTTATTGATGACACTCAGAGTGTGTTGGATCATGGCTTCCAGCGAGAACGCGAGGATTTCGTTGGTAAAGCTGACCCGCCAAACAGACTCGGAGTTGTGCACAAACGCAGCAGACCAAGGCCCCAACAAATGCAGCAACAGGCACACTACCAAGATCAACATCATTCTCATTCGACAATTGCCCCGCATGGGTCGACACCCACACACAAGATCGAAAGCTTTCATCCCAGTGCGTCTCTGGTGGTGGTTGCCCGACTGTTCATGGCGAGTTGCAGTTTTGTGTAGGATCTGCCCAAGGTTACTGTACTTTGTGTGCAGAAGGTGTAACTGAAATGGACTACTTAACTGAAAAAGGGCACATTCCATTACCAACTCGGGCCTCATCCAGCGACTCAGACAACACAGTGAGTTTGCGCGAGAATTCGTTCTAATGAATGCTGAGTTTGACCAAGTGTGTTGTTCTGAGAGAAATAGGCAACCAAGATTGTCCATTGGAGTTGTCTGCAACAACGGATCAGCTCAAACAGAAGGCACATGGCAACAAGTCTGCCAACGATCTAGATAGTACTGAGCACAACTCTTGGGACGAGCAACGAGAAACACAGTTCATTAATTGGCAACTATCGCAAGAAAACATTGCAACTGCAGTGCTCGTTTCCTCGCCCAGCTTTTTTTTGTTCTTGTGCCTCTTCGCCAAGAGTGTTGGCGACTTCAAGTTGCTGTCTTCAAGTGGGCCATTTGTGCCACTACACACCGAATGTGACAGTAGTCACATACCACACCAACCATCTAGTCAGGTGAACCGGTCCGGTTCCTAGACTCAGACGCTGCATGGTTGCTCCATTTGACCTGAGACCGCGATTACACCAGCAACAGGAATGGCGCAGCGACCAGAGTGAGTCAGGCAGCTTTAGATGGGGCGATCTGCAAGCTGCGTGGGCTGCGCGGATTTGCCGGAGCTTTTTTTGGCTTGGCGCCAAACTATCCATTGGTGTCTCACTTGTTTCGTTTCTGTGCTACCAGACGTGCGCGACCCCGTCGCCTTGAGAATGACACACTCTCGTATCTCAAAGAGGTGTGTGAGATGATGACCCAACAACAGCCCGATGAGGATGCCACAGAAGAAGAAGCTAGCCTTCTTTTATGGAATGTGCTGGATGAAATCGCTCCGCGTATTGCCAGTGCCGCGTCTGATCGCCATGGCTGCGAATACGTGGAGGTGCTGCTTCGCAAAACCAATCACAATCAACTGCGATTCTTGTTTAGCAAAATGACTGGGTACTTCAGCCACTTGTGGACCAATCGGTACTCCTCGCATGTGCTTCAAAGCATTCTGGCGAATAGTGGGCGAGTAGTAGCATCGGAGACACAGACGCCCGCCGAGGACGACGACGAACAAGATGAACGCATGATAGATGTCCCATTGATGAGAGACTTGGTGATCAGCATGGTCAAAGAAGTGGAACAGGAGTGGCTTACGTTGATGAACGATGTCAGTGCCAGTCATGTGTTCCGCTCGGTTCTAGCTGCACTGGTGGGCAAGTCACTTGCTGTGGAGAAACGCGGAAAAAACGCAAAGCATCGTGCGTTGGCTTTCAAAGGACAAGAAGAAGAGGCTTTGGCAGTGCCGTCGTCGTTTCTGGAGCTTTTCGACGAGATTGTCACTTCTTTAATTTCAGCGGATCGGGACACCATGCTCAACCTCATCTACGATCGCAATTCAGGGCCATTAATCTCGACTGCACTTAGATTAGCACCAAACAGAACCAAAAGCCAACTCGTTGAATCCATTCTTCAGTGGAATGATAAAGATGCATCGTCGTCGACATTCTACGACTTTGCTGGTGACACTGTTACGAGCCATTTTCTCGAAGCGGTGCGCTACTGACGCGTTTTGTGCGAAGTTTTCTGTGCGTTAATGACTGAATTGTCTGATTGTGTGGTGGTTATAGGTCTTGGAGGTCTGTGAGCCTCAGTTCTTTGAACAACTGTATCATCGCTGCCTGAGCGGAAAGTTGATTGAGTTTAGCGAGCATCAAATCGCCAACTACGTTGTGCAAAACGCGATGCAGTTTGCTCCGTCCGAAAGTGTCGCCTCAGAGATATTCACGGAGCTTTCTGGAGCTTGTTGGACGCTTTTGTCCATGGTATGTTGTGATGTTCATTTGTCCTGTGCTGGGTTTCCCTTGTGTTGATAGTCAACTGTTTAGGGTCGTTCAGGAGTTGTTTGGCGTCTGGTGGAGGTATGCCAGCGATTCAGCATGGAGCAGGAAACGATCTTTTGCGCAGTTGTGGAAGCTGTGAAGAAACAAGAGAGCAAGAAACCGGAGGCTGTACGTCGAGATTTTGTTGCCGCCCTTCTTTCTTTGCAATTGTCAACGTCGTCCAACGTGAAACTCACGATGAATGTGAATGGAGCGAGAATCATCGAGTCGTTTATGAGGTTTGACGATGTCGAACTGGTGAAACCCCTTTATGAAGGGATTCTTGCCATGAATTCCGTGCAGTTATTGGCTTTGGCCAAGGATTCGACAGGAAGTCGATGTGTGATCGAGCCTATTTGGGAGTCTACCAACCCCAAACTAGAATCCGTTCAACATCGACTCTACGAGCGCTTCGTGGGTCATTTTGGCGAACTTGCGCTTGATCGGCTTGGAGCGTTCACAGTCATGAAATGCTTCGAGAAAATGGATTTGCCGCGTAAGTCGGTGATTGTCGACGAGTTGGTTCGGGTGGAACAAAAGCTCAGTGGCAGCCATTTCGCGCAGTTGGTGCTCAACACGTGTCATGTGTATGAATATCGCAACAACAAGGAGAAATGGAAAGCTCTCTATACCAAGAAAGAGAAAGTTTCCGAACTGTTTGCAGATTTGATAGAGGACACGGCAAAAGGTGACGACAAGCAGAAGAAGAAGAAGTTGAGCAAAAAGTCGAAAAAGCGAACGAACTCTGTCGACCAGGGGGACAACAAAGCGACGAAAGAGTCAAAGACGAAGAAAAGTAAGCATCAATAGAGACATGTGTGGCTTGAACTCTGTTTTGGGGTGGTTGTTTGCATCATCCCCAATGCTGTGACCTGCGTTGTGCACGCTCGGAGTTCTCCTATATATGGAGATGCACACTGTAGTGAAGGATTAACGCGGTGTGGAGTGTAACGACTTCTCAGCAACGTGCTACATGCGGATAGATAGACTCTGCACCCACGAAGTCCTTCACGAAACAAGTCCACAAGTCAAATGCAGCTAACACCGCCAGAACAAGACCACACAAAGACTCGCTGGGGACGCGTACGATTGCTGATGGATATTGGCGTTAGCTGGTGTGTGCTGATCCTTCTCTTCGGTTTGGACATGCGCGATTTGTTGTATAAAACGAGGTGGATTGGTCCTTACGACAATTTTCTGTTCACGATGGCTTCGAACCAAGCGCTGTTGAGAGATCCACTGCGATTGCAGAACTCGACATGCGTGGACAATGCGAGCGATGACAAAGCTGTACCGTATGCGTCTGGATGGGGATCCTATCTTGACTCATGTCAGCAATTGCAACCAATTACCGACAACGATTTCTTCCTGCAAGCTGTGGCAAGCAATTGCACTTTTGGAAGTAAACCATCTCCAGTACCATCAACGAATACATATCTGACAACTTCGTTGTCTTACACAGCCAAGAATCTCATTCTCGCAGCCAGTGCACGCGTCGACGCGGTGGCTTGGGCTAGCTGTCAACTCCTTTTCATGGATCGGCGGCCTGCGATCTGTCAGTCACCTTTCATCCGGAATTTTCTCAAACGATACAATTTTGAGCTTCCCGTGATCGCCGGTCAATGGATTGCTGTGCCTGAAACTCTCGCAGAACAAGAGTTGCTGGCGATGCTTGAGCTGATTAGTGAATCTCCAACAATTCATCTCATGACTTGCACCGGAGGATTCGAAGTAGATATGGAATACCCTGTCGGTGATTACAACTTCACATTGTTCGTGTGTGCAAGTGCGGATACGCGAAAAACTGCGCTTGCAGGCCATTTTGCTCCATCATTGTTCAACCTGCTGCGCGACAAATTCTGGTTGACCCTTGATGATCTAAACCTGATGGGATATCACTATAGCATTCGACAAAACAATCGCGCACTGGGCACCATTACTCAATCGGATCCAAACAACCAAGGATCGCTACGCTTCGAACACACCACCTTTGTGAATTTCTCTTCGTTTGGTTCGCTCTACGTGTTGGGGATTATGATCGACACCGTCTTAATGCTGCTCAATTTGGCGAGCTCTCTTGAACTGGCGTTTTTCTTGCTGGTGCCATTGTACCGGCAAACAGCCACGCAAGAGGAGATCAATCTTTTCCAAAGTGACAGCACGTCCAGTTTTTTCTCAAGGTCGCTGGAACGAAGCAAGCCTGTTGCATTCTTCACCATCGTCACGGAGTTGTTGTCGTGGATGACAATCTTACCAAACGCTGTCATTTGGACCTGGGGATTGAGCAAATATGGTAAGACCCAAGCACTATTGTCCACAATCAGACTCTGGACGCTCTTGCTTCTAGTCATCAATGCCATCTGGGATTCTTTCGCCTACATTTCGGAGAGCAGAGCGTATGCAATCGCTCGTCGAACATATTTGACCCCCATTGAGCTCATTGTAGCTGGGTTCATGGTGTGTTATCATCGACGTTGGATCATTTTCAACATTGGCGCCAAGGAGTATTTATTTGAGCACCAGCGTCAATACGACCATGATACTTTCGTGAGTGTCACCAACGGGTCTTCCATGCTGGCTTATGGCAACTCATGCGATGAGAATTCGGATTCGGTGACCAGTTCTTCTTGGCAAGTGCTGTGGATCATTTACTGGCCTCTCGTCAGGGTTCTTTGCGAAAGTTTGTTGTTGGTCACCCTGTATGCACTTGTCAAACTGGTTTTCTTCCATTTTGTGTACTTCCGTTTTGGTGGTAAGCATACAACTCGAGTCGAAGTGGCACCAGCAACATCACCACCACCAAAGACAACAACATCGCCATTGACGACAAGAACACAGAGTGTCTCTACCGCTGCTGACAAAACCAGACTCCTTTCAACGCTGATGGAAGCTTGGCCAACTCTACGGTCCAATGAAGTCGAAGTGATTGGTGGAAAACCACGTGAAGGCTCTGCTGACACCAGATATTCTCGTTTACCACTCGAAGAATTCTTGGGCATACCGATCCGTGCAAGAAGCCTTGTGCGTGACTCGCTCGACCTGGAAATCATCATCAAAAACAAAATCCATCTGCGCCCAGCACTGTATTTTGATTTTGGGATTTTTGTGCACAAGACGTTTATTAAGACACGCATCGGCTTTCTTGCGGCCATCTCAAGTCGTGTCCGGATCAATCGGCATCCGCAACACACGCACTTGCCCTGATACCACTTGTATCTGAGCTTTGATTGGTGTGCGTCACACTATATTTCAATCGTACTTTTTGGGGGCCTTCTACACAAATGGAGGAATTGCGTTCCGAGTATGCTGAATTGTGCAAAGATAAAACCCGTATCGAAGAAGAAATCCAGGCGATCGTGGATGAATTGACTTCTGGACCAAATGCTGCCGGTCTGCGTGGACCACTGGTGGACCAGGAAGGCTTTCCACGTGCGGACATCGACGTGTATCGCGTTCGCCATCAACGTCATAACTATGCCGTGCTGCAAACAGATCATCAACAAGTCATGGCTCGAATTGAGCTACTTCTTCCCAGGTGAGTCGAGGACCACTCTCTCTCAAGGCGATGCATCTGTAGCTGGATACCGTCCTTATCTTTGCTGTTGCAGACTCATCGAGCGAAAAGCCCCACCGAAACCATTGGTTAGCTCCTCCTCGGCGCCACCTTCTGTACAGCAAGCGGCCAATGACTCGCCAAATCGACCATTGGGTGCGTAATCACTTTGTTTGCTTCTTGTCCAACCCATGCCAACAGCTATTTCTCATTGTTTGTGTTGAATCTGTTTTCAGAAGCATCCAAACGGCCCTTTGCCTTTGTTCAGAGCGTGGAAGAAGGTACGAATTGTTGATGATCGTGGTACTACACAGAGTGATCTTAATGGGCTCCGTTTTGATGCAGACTCGCCGGCTGCTGAAGCAGGGCTTGCCAAAGACGACCAACTGCTTGTGTTTGGATCAGCAGATGCCACAAATCATCGCGAGCTGGTCGCCATCAAAGAAATTGTGACTCGCAACATCGGAATGCCGATTCGTGTGCTGATTCGACGTCGTCAAACGATTCCGCAATCTGAACATGATCAATGGCAAGCGCACGAGCTTACCTTGATCCCAAAGACCTGGAAAGGACCTGGTGTATTGGGGTGCTTGTTGCTGCCGCTGCATGTTGAGTGATTGGCTTGGATCTTGTAGTGTGCAACCCTAACAGAGCCCGTTTACCAGATATATGTTGTAAAACGGAGAATCAGAATCAGACGGGGTTGTTTCAAATTTCAAATGACAGCAGATTTCTTTGCCTGCTATCTGCTCACGCCAGTGGAAGCTCCTCGACGGTTCAAGAGCACTTATGTGGGTTTCACGGTGAATCCACCGCGTCGTATTCGTCAGCACAATGGAGAACTTGTTCAAGGCGCAAGAAGAACACTCAAATACCGTCCATGGTAAGCGCGAAAAGATCATCGGCGTTGATTCAAATGAGCGACTCTCATGGTGGTGATATGGATTGCAACATCAGGGAAATGATCACCATCGTCCACGGATTTCCTTCCAAGATGCATGCGCTGCAATGTACGCTGCAACGACTTTGTGCAGATGGCTTGGGAGGAAGGATTGAACACGGTTTTTGGGTGCCAATAGTTGAGTACGCCTGGCAGCATCCGTACAGGTGTCGTTTCACCAAGGCAAGATTGAGTCTAATGATTGGCAAAAAAGGAATTGGCCAACGATATTCCGTGAAACGCAAGCTCATTGAACTCCATCAAATGCTTACGCTTGCGCCGTGGGTCCATTTTCCACTGACTATCACTTACACATCCACAGGTAAGGCAACCCCCTGTTGTTGAGCGAGCGTTGATTCTTGACACCTCTGCATCCACTTAGAAATCCAGCAATTAGCGTCGGTTTTGTCACTAGAACCGATCCCTGAGCACATGCATGCAGAGATTCGTCAGCTCACAGAGTTCCATCGTTTATTGACCTCTTCCAAGACTGCATCTACAAGCCAAACGAACTCTAGCCATCAGTCTAGCCAGGGTCCACAAAATCGCCCATTGACATCATTTGGTGAAAGTGAAGGAGAAGAGGAGGAAGATTCAACCGTGTGCACGATCTGTGAAGAGCCATTGGTTTTACAATTCCCTATAGTCGATAATGACATATCCAGCAATGACGTCGTCAGCAGTACCATTCTTCGGTGTGAGCAACCTGAATGCCCCATGGCCAGCCATCCAATCTGCCTCGGCAAGTATTTCACCGAAACGGAACGCTTTGAAAACTCAAGCGCTCCAGTTGCAGAGTCCAATTTACTGCCAACCAAGGGCCATTGTCCAATCTGTGGACGCATTCTATTATGGCCGTTACTGGTGCAGCAAGCGAACACCCACCGAGCAAAGTCAATGTCGTTACAGCATGACGATGATGTTGAAGCAGCTTCTGGTGCAACCCATCCGACGCTAATTGTCATCTCCGATAGTGAAAGCGACAACGAGCTTTCCAAAGAGGTTGAGGACGCACGTCATGGCAGAATGAAGAACGATTACTCATCAAAAAAGGTATGTTGGTCATTGGATCAGCAAGGGATCATCGATCTATCGCAGGATGATGGTATTGAATAGATGGCTATTTGGAACAACACTACTTGGGAGTCCGAGGTGTCCCTGGTCCCACATTGGATCTCTTTGCTGTGCTGTACCACGCGTTGGGTACACTTATTGCTCAGCTGAGGTGGCAGAGAGACAGTGAGCTTGACAAGAGTCCTCCCTTGCGACCCTACCCCTGTTCCCACCAACGAATAGGGCACCAAAAAAGCCTTGAGCTTTTGCTTGAGCCTGATCGCTTTTGTTGGAAGCAACGAAAAGGAAGTCCAGAAAGAGGGGGAAACCAGCAATTCAGCCAAAAGAATTCAGCAACAACGCAAGCGTTAGGGTCGTGCTGAGTGTGGTTGTATACTGTACCAGTGGAGTACATTGGGGCGTGTATCAGCAAGGTCCACGGAAGTCATCGGCGCCGGACGAGTTTTGACACAAGGAAAACGACACCCCAGCACTGGCAGAGAGATGTTGCGGCTCATGAGTGGACTGGCGCTGACACTGGCGTTGACGGTCTCATGGTGGGGTGCGGTTGCGATGGCCAACGAGGTTTCATTTGGCACGTTGGTCTCATGCGACCATGAGAAGTGTTTGTGGATGGGCAAGCAAGGAAGACTCGTGAGTGGACGCATGCTGCGCGATCAAATGCTTCGTGAAGAAGACCTGGTTGAGGATCTTGAAGCCAAACGGAATTTGCAGTCCAGTATCACGTATTTGGAAGGTACGTGGGCGACACCACTGTGGGCGTTGCCTTTTTCTTGAGGGCTCACACGCTTATGTGCTATTGTTTTTGTTATTTTCTGCTCCTTTTTCTTGTCAATAGATGTGCACAAGCATGCGTATATCAACGGCCACGAGTTTGAATACCAAATGGGTGTCACCTCTCGGCATTTGTACCTTGAGCATCGTCGTTCACTCACCGCCCGGGACTTTGTGCACCAAGAAATACGAGCCAAGAAAACCCGAGAGGAAGACCGCAGGAGAAGACGACGATTAGAGGGTGGCACCGTCAACTTTGACACTGGTGGAAATCCACCAGCTCCAAATCCAGCACCTGCTCCAGCAGGACCAACAGGTCCAGCTCCAGGACAGCCTGGTTCGGGTTCCGCGGCAGCAATAAATGCGCCAGCGTCACCCGGTGGAGCAGGTTCTTCGAGCACTCAAATTGCGTCGACCGGCTCAGGTCCTATCCGCGCTACACTCAACTGGTGTTCAAACGACAACCCACTTGGCAGAAGCGTGTGCACACCCGTGAAAAGCCAGAACAAGTGCGGCAGTTGTTGGGCGTTCGCCGCGACAGATGCAATCGAAACTGCCGTTGCGATTTCCTCCAAGAATGATCCCCGCGCGTTGTCTTCGCAACAGTTTCTGGACTGCAGCAAACGCGATTTGACCTCTACTTTTACGTATTGCTGGGCTGATGGCAATGTAAACGGTGCGTCGTGGCTTCAACAGGAGATGAAGTGGGCGTCTCAAAACAATGGATGTGAGGGTGGTATGACCCATGCCGCGTTTGCGGATGCCGCGCAAATGCAGTTAGGGCTTGTGATGGAACTGCAGCTTCCCTATGAAGAAGCTGAAGACAGCTCTCGGGTATCTGCTGGCAATTCGTCCAGTTGTGGTAACAACCAGGGTACCGCCGCGGCGAGTATTACGAATTGGAACCAAGTGGTCGGTAAAGACTGCACAGCCAGTAAGGATCCTTCCCAGTTACTCAAGATGGCATTGCAATCTCAGCCGATTTCCGTCGCCATCAACTCGGGCGACTCCTTCAAGGATTACAAAACCGGTGTATATCAATGTCCCAATAACGGAGATTTCAAGGACAGCCGAGAGATTGATCATGCGATCTTGTTGGTCGGCTACAATAAGGAAGCCAATGGCGATGAATACTGGATCCTCAAAAACTCATACAGCACTCAGTGGGGAGAGAAAGGTTTCTTGCGTCTGCGAATGGACAAAAAAATCAATTGCGGGATCAACATCTTTCCCGTGGTGCCCACAGGCGCCAAAGCAGGCTCCGCTGAAGTCTCTGTCGATGGTGGCGGGGACAAAGTGTTCTTTGGTGTTGGTTTTTCAGCTTGGATTGCACTTGGTGTGGTTGTGAGCATCGCAACGTCGGTGCTCACAATTGTGGGTGCCATGTGGTCAAAGCGTCGTCGTCTGCAAATGCGCGAAACACTTTGATGAACACCATCCCGCAAAGACAGTCAGCAAATTGGTTAGTAGATTTAAATAAAAGAGAGAATTTTGTGTTGATCCTGCGCGCATGCGGCTTGTTTGTGCACTAGTGTATATATCTTAGTGAAAAATCCACTGGCATATGCACAAGGCAGCAAACGGGTCATCTATGTTGCTCACTTTCTTGCAGGGTGAGTTTAGCTCTAGGATGAAGTCACTTCATGATGAATGGTTCATCCTTAATGCTGGGCAGGTGCAACATGCCATGTGGTTTGACCAGCACGACTTTGGGGAAAGCATGGTCACAAGATCAAAAGCAAAAACCATGATTCAAGAGTTTTGTTGCTACGCAAAAGAGAGTGAAAAAAAAAGAAAACTCGACAAGAGACTTTCAAACCAAACAAACGGCAAGCACCAGCCTTGCGCAACCCTCACTGATTTACGAACCAAACGCTTCATCCACCGCTTCAATCTTCTTAAATTCATACTCCCCACGGCCATCAAACTACAACACAAAAAGTTTCCACGTCAGTCAGGAGCAAGGACCGACCACCACAAGCTGACACAACTTACTCGAAGCACGTATTCGTGGTACTTCCAGAGCGATTTACGATGCGACACGGTGAACAGCGTGATGTTTTGCTCACGGCAATACGAGTACATGGCGCCTTCGACGTCGACACTCACGGCCGAAGTGCACTCATCCAGAATCGCAAACTGTGGAGCATGGTAAAACAAACGGGCCATCGCAAGACGCTGCTTTTCACCACCAGAAAGCACATCAGTCCAATCGTGGACGACATCCCAGCCGCCTTCGCGATCAACCAGATATCCCAATTGAACTTTTTCCAAGAAGAACAACAAATCCGCATCGGTTCTGTCCGTATCGAGCATATCTTCCTTGGAGTGAGGATAGATGATTTGATCACGGAGCGTTCCAAGTGTCAAGTATGGTCGTTGAGGGATGTAAAATAATCCATTACGCTCTGGCTTGGTCACCTTACCGCCGAACAGGGGCCATAATTCACCAAGAATACGGAACAGAGAGCTTTTGCCACACCCGTTCGGTCCAGCAACGACAACATTCATGCCAGACTCCACTTTGAAACTCAGCGCGTTGACCAAAACGTCACCGTTGGGTGTCACGAGGGGAACTTCTTCAAATTCAATCACATGATCCTTGTACGCAAGCACACCCTTGTTGGGGTACAGTCCAAGCGCATCGGCAGTCTTGCGAGCAGTTTCAGGTTTCTTTTGTCCATTTGCTTGATCTTCTTCTTCGTCTTCTTCGTCTTCTTCGTCTTCTTCGGGATCCACTTCATCCTCGCTTTCATGGCCTTTCTTGACCATGGTACGTTGGTACACGCCCTTGTCCAGGTCTTGAAGCACTTTGATCATCTCTGTCACTCGTGCTGTAAACCCTGCAAGGCGCGTCAACTCACGACCCGACAAAACCAAACGTCCCATAGCCTCCGACAACTTGATCATCTGAGGAAAGGCGCCAAGAGGTCAATTCGATTACTATGTTCACAAAGCAGGTTCGTCCAAAAGGACGAAGCAAAAGCTCACCATTTTTCCTGAGCGGAAGTAGTCCTCCATTCGTTCCGCATATGTCGATTTGAGATGACGAGGGTGCTGGAGGTCCATGAACGGACGAGCCACCAGCACAAATCCAACAACTGTGGCAAAGTACTGAGATATTCCAATCGCAAGCACAAAATCAGAGCCAACATCCCATGCTGTATCGCAGCACATCGTGAACTCACCTTGGCAACGATGTTGTCAATTACGCTAACTGAAAAGCGGAATTGTTGAGAGACACGCAACAAGTCGACCAATTTGGTAAACGACTGCTCGAGAACTTTCTTCTCTCGCTTGTTTCCGTCGTAAAATGCGATCTCTTCGCTGTGGGTGATCAACCGAGAGTTCATGTAACGGAAATTGCCTTCCATTTGTTGTTCGGCGATGGTGAATCGACCAGTTGGTTGGCGAAGCCACGTCAAAAACATTCCCGAGCCAACCAAATAGGCCAACATGGTGCTCGGTCCTTGGGCACCAATCGAGGCGGTCAGCTTGATGGCAAAAATGAAGATATCGAGCAATGGCTTCGTCAGGTTCGAATACAAATCTGCAACCGAATTCGAAAAGCGCTCGACGTCGACCGTAAGGAGCTGGTCCGCATTGGAAATCCGGTTGTCCAAGTTGGAAACTTTGTAGTACACAAAACCCTTGAGATAATGCTTGTAGAGATGCTTGGTGAGGCGGTTGCGGAAGCGCAATGCAAGCTCCGTATGACCATACTTCAACAAACAGTTGACACATGACACGGGCAGCATGACCAAAAAGAAACGTCGCAAATGGTACACAAAGTCCCGTCGCGAGCGTGAAATGCTGAGTTCACAGTTCACAAACACAAAGAAAAGCACAATCGGAGAAAGTCAGCAAACCCGTGAACTGGGCCAACACCAACCAAACGCTACGGTGTTTAACTATCACTCACATGGCTCTTTCGATCGACGTGAAGATATGCAGAATAACAATATCAAACGTCGTTCGAGCTGCAAGTAGCATGGCGACCATGGCGGCGAAGCCAACTTCCGGCGTGAAGAACCCAGGCATAATCACCTTGAACAGTCGGGCGAAGCGCACAACAAATTCCTAAAACCAAATGCACCAAATGAACACAATAGACGGGTCCCATCAGATCATGCTGTTGGTCAATCTTGAGTGCAAATCAAGAGCCTTTGTTTACTGGCATAAACATGAACAAGGAAGGTGGCCGTACCTTGTTGACTGCAACTTTTTCTTTGCTGCCATGCTTCTTCGTGATAAACTGCGAGTCCTCAGAGAGAGCCGCATTGGCTTTTTGTTGGCCCCGCTCGCGAATCGCCAGGGCCAGAGCGATCTATGGCATCCAAGGAAAAGATCGCATTTGGGTTGGGGAGAAGACATCGCGGCGTCAGTTCAGCCCATCCAAAAACCAACAAGAGAAAACCAGACAAAGACAGGTCAAAAGCTGGCCTCAAGTGGCACCGAAGCCGGTGTCCCGCCAAAGACCATTGGATGCTGCTTCTTACCAGACCCACAATGGACAACCCATTGGAAGCCGCGCTCACTTTTGACAACACGCTCATGCTATTTGCTGCAGAGACCTCGCACGCCCCCGACACACCAACGTCCAAAAGCAAATCTGATGCTGCCGGATTTGGGTTGAATGACACTGCAACCTCGATGCTCCAACACAGAGTTCACTTCGGTACCACGCTCACGTCCAAAAAAAAGAAAAAGAGAACTATGTGGCTAGATTCCCAAATAGTTTTGCAACCCTATTCCTTTTTCCGCCAACCAGTGCAAGCCTGTAATATGTTCCGAGTCTGGACATAATTCATGTCTATGTTGGTCTAAATTGGTCAATATATGATTTGCCGCTTAGCATTTCTTCCATTTTTTGGAGGCGACCCTTTGGAAACGTCTCCTGCTGTCTAGATCTGTGATTAGTTTTCTATGGTACCAGTTTGTGTGCTGACCTACGTTTAGATATGTAATTTGTTGCAAGCTTTTGAATGGCGCCTCTTTACGATCTTTGACGGTAAACTTGGCGACCAGTAGGGTGAGTGATCTCAGAGAGCAAAACAGCGTCACGACAACAAAGCAAACGATGGTAAAGCGTTTGGGAGGTCTTGTCGGGTCTACGCGCAGGTTGTTTCTGTTGCTGCTGCTTCTTGTTGCGGTTTGCCGTTTCAAGCACGTCTTGACTGGTGACACTTCCAACACAAGCGGTACATCTCCTTCCTGGAGCACAGAGCCTCCAGCAGCGATCTCCTTGCCGTCCCAGACAATTCATCTGCTGTCGTATGGCGATGGTTTGATTTCGATCCCGCTCCGCAGCGTGGAAAGGCATCTGGGCGAGTGGATCAATATCGGATTATTTCAAGTCAACTCTCTCACGCTCACCACAGACGACGCAAATGCATTTGCAGTTTCGATCGGGTCCATGGGGGTCAAACGACTTGGTCCAGCTGACGAACAAGGAAAAACACTGGTGCTTCGGCACCGAGTTACGGGAGACCATTCTTTCCTTGATCTTGACATTCTGGTGTTTCCTGCGCGAAAGACATCAGCCTTGCAATTGTCCCTCCAACTTACAGCATGGCATCTGCAGAGTCAGTCCTACAAAGTTCAAGACTTTCACATCGTGCTCGATTTGTTCCAAGAAGCAGTCTCACCAATTCCTCGGTTGACACAAGTTAATTGGCCCACTCCCGAGCTTTATGTTTCTCGTGGGAAGGACAGCGAAGTCTCTCACGTCATGTTTCGTGTGCTGGCTTGCGACTCACTGGATTACTTGGAGTGGAGCAACAGCCGTTTGC